>JAOEGS010023298.1:0-15126 GCA_025447755.1 Corythornis vintsioides
CAAGGGCGCATTGTTGGCTCATGGTCACCTCCCTGTCCACCAGGACCCCCAGGTCTCTTTCTCAGGAATCCCCATTTTCTGCTTGTGTGCTAATCCATGGTTCTTTGGATTCTCTTCCCAGGTGTTACTGATCTTCCTTACAGTACATGGGGGTTTTTCTTTAAGATCTGTGCTCTTACTGGAGCTTGTTTCATACCTTAACCAAAACTCCTTACACAGCAGCTCATGGCTGCTGAAAGTAGAGTCACAAGATTATGAACATTTAAACCCCAACTGTTATCCCTGCATACAAAAGGGAATTAGGAATGGCATTAGCAGTTGTAGGAAGGTCTGTGGAGTAATTATTTCATTCCTCCAAAGAGAATTAATTCCCACCCTAGCACAAAGCTTTTGGATGGATGAGACCAATTTTGTGTTGCATTCAGGCTTTATCTGCTCCAGTTTACAAACTACGTGTGAGTATTTCTTCTCCAGCTTTCTACTACAGAGTTGGAGGTTAATTGTATGATTCAGTTTCTCTTAATGATGCATTCATATCTGTCAGTTCTAAAGGACAGTTGTATAAGGAACTTGCTGAGGGGTGCAAGTGGTGGCCTTTAAGTCTATGGACTTCAGTTCAAGGCTTTTGCCTTTCCTTCTGCCTCTCTTGCCTTGTGACATGAATCCAGAGCATTTTTTCACTGCTACCTTCACCACT
Organism: Corythornis vintsioides; assembly: GCA_025447755.1. Classification (NCBI taxonomy): domain Eukaryota; kingdom Metazoa; phylum Chordata; class Aves; order Coraciiformes; family Alcedinidae; genus Corythornis; species Corythornis vintsioides. The sequence continues at coordinate 698 of JAOEGS010023298.1, forward strand.
GGCATATCTCACATCACTCATCAGGAGCAACCTCTGCTGGGTTTATCATTAAACTAGCTCTTTTGTTCAGGCAAGTTACCATTTAGAGCAACCTCTTCTATCTTCAGACATTTCTCCCTCACCTCTTTCTACCTCTGCCTACCTCTTTCACATAGTTGTTTTATTATTCCTGATTATTGCTTCAGTTTAATAAAAAACCCACATATTTCTTTGACCAAATGGGGGCCTTCACCACACTGGTGTGTTTTCACTGGGAAACTTATACAGGAAAGCAGAGCATATCCAAAGTGGGGAAATCCAAATCATTCTCCAACCCAAGCATTAGTTACCATACCTCTGCCTTCTCACCTGCCCTTTCTCAGCTGGAATCACCTTGGATTACTTATTTCATCTGCAAAATCACTGGGCTGCTATCAAATTATAGACTCTATTAAACATTTCTTTTCTTTTTCAGGTGTGAATCAGGATACACTGGACAGCACTGTGAAAAGACAGACTTTAGTATTCTTTATGTTGTCCCGAGTAGACAAAAGCTTACTCATGTCCTTATTGCAGCAATAATTGGAGCTGTACAGATTGCCATTATAGTTGCAATTGTCATGTGCATAACAAGGTAGGTAAAGCCAAAAACAGTGAAAAAATACACATTGTACTATATACTTTTTCTGTATCTAAATACTTGACCCCAAAATTTTTATGTTCTTTAACATAAATACTAAAATATCCCCACAAAAATTATCTAGTAAGTGAAACAGAAGGATTAGGTAACATCCTATCATCACCATTATGGATTTTTTGGGTCACAAACTACACATCTGTCTAAATTCACACACCACCAGTAACCACTCTGAATCCCCAGACCAAATACCTTCTTCCCTCTCTCTCATAATGTTCAACGTAGCCGGTATACCCATATCTAACGCCTCCTACATGTGTAGAAGACTTCTTTTAATTTTTCATATTTAAATATGAAATATGGATAAAGTACAGCCAAAGCCATTTTTCATCATGGTTACTGGGTTTTTTCCTGGATCAAGGCTGAAGAATGTAGCATCTTGGTGGTTTTGGTCTCAAGATGAAACAGAATTCCCAAGTGAGCTGGGGTCCTACAGACATCCTAGGTGACAAATCAGGTACCAAACAGCAGGAGCAGCCCCCCCCCCACCAGTTAACACAGCTCATAGACTCCTTGCTATTGTTAGGTACAGAAAAGTCATTGCTAGGCTAGAATTTATGAAGCATATATAAAATCAGCCTTCCTTTGTCTTCTCTCTTGTTTTTTTTTGTTTTTTTTTGTTTTTTTGTTTTTTTACAGAAAATGTCCCAAAAATAATAGAGGACGTCGGCAGAAGCAAAACCTAGGCCATTTTACTTCAGATACATCATCCAGAATGGTTTAACTTAGTGATTTTTATACCTACATTGACCATGTGATGTACATTTTTATTATATCTTTTTTTAAAGAATGGAAATATTTATTTCAGAGGCCTTATTTTTGAACATTTTTAGTGTAACAATGTTGGTCTGTATTCTGAAAGCATCAGCTCTAACAGCTATGGACTGTTTTAGTATCTTTACTTTTATGTTTTTGAATATGGTACTTCCTTTTCTGTATCTGTATCACATGGTTATATAATAGAATTGTGCTTTATCCATGGAATGTAATATTTTTGGGAACACAGATTTATCCCACCAATGGTTGTAGATTTAAAAAAAAACAAAAGAAAACAAGCCAACAAAAAATGTCCACATTACCTAGCAAACAAGGCATGAACTAAAGGTAAAAAATGTTTACAGCTTACTTTTCTTATGAGAAACTAGAAAACACTGTGTTTAAATACCGTAGATATTTAAATGTTTTTTGGAAGTTAGTAACTGATTTTTTAGACACTGCCTATCGCATGACCTGTGAAGCTGTGTGCTGTGTGTAGATGTAACATATTTATAAAACCTGTGGGCTGGGTATAAGCACTGCCATCTTCATAAATAATTCCAACCGTTTATTTTTAAAGAGGAAAACTATAAATTTCATAATTTGGGAAGTTACCTGGTAGAGCAGATGGCACAGGTCCAAAAGAAGTAGGTCTTAGGAGATTTAGATATTGTAAAAATTGGTGGTGAATAACTGAACACAAATAATTGGGGGAAAAAAAAAAGCCTACTTTATCACCGTTAAAGCTGTTTTAATACTTCTTAAACTTTTTTAAAGAACATACATGTTTTAACACCTACAATACAGATTGTATAGTGTTTGTGATTAAAATAAAAAAAAAATAATAAAAGTGAATGAACTACTAGTGCTCTTGTATAGAGTATTTTCAAGAGCTAAAGAAGTCCATCCAAATTAGTCTGCTGGTCATAGTTATATTAATAGACTGTTAGTTGTCGTTTGAAAGATCCCGAGATATTTGTGAATAGGATGTGTTCAGCTGTTTTAACATGTAGTTTAGGCTTTCAAAATTTTGCATGTAGGATTTAATAATTTGTTCAATAATAATTTAAAAAAAAAAAAATGGTTTCAACATTTTGAACTGGAAAAGCATGCCACAATACAATGTTTTCACTATATTGCCTCTGGTTTAGTGTGTTTATTTGTTACCCCATGGGGTAATTGCAGCAAGCTGAATACCTGAAGTTGTTTTGCTGGAAAAAAAACAACCATGTTAACTTTCCTGAATGCTCTTTGAATTCTCTTGGAGAAATGCACTCCAGTAACATGAAAACAAAAGTAGATCGTTAAAAATATGCAAGTTTGCTTTCCTGCTTAATTAGTAAGTTACTTAACTTCCCTGGATTAACACTAATAACTTCGTCAGTACAGAAGCGTGACCCTTTAAACATATGTTCCTTTGCAGACATTGCTTCCTAATTTTAGGGGTTTCATGTTGCTGAAAGTATGCAAACAATCATGTGTGGATATTTTGTAGTCAGAAGTATTTGACCAAGCTCCAGGAGTGGTCTTTCACGCCCCACTTTGAGCCTTGCCGGAGCCAGCTGTCGCCCTGGCTCCCTGCAGCAGCTTCAGAATCGTTTTGGCAGGATCACCTCGACTTCGGCTCCCGCCGAGCTGGCCAAAGGCAGGCAAGATGGATCGCCGCGAAATCACCCCGGAGCCTGACAGAGCCCACCACAACCGGCTCTCCGGCCTCACCGAGGAGGAGGAAGAGCAAGACGCAGCCTACACCATCGTGACGGTCCTGGACAAAGTGGCCAACATTGTCGACAGCGTGCAGGCGAGCCAGAAGAGGATAGAGGAGAGGCACAGGGAGATGGAAGACGCCATCAAGACCATCCAGATCGACATCTTAAAGCTCGCTCAGTCCCACGGCAACACAGGCTACGCGGTGAACAAGTTGCTGGCGAAAACCCGCAAGGTCAGCTCCACGGTGAAGGAGGTGCGGGCGCGCGTGGAGAGGCAGAGCAGCAGCGTGCGCAAGGTGGAAGCCAAGCAGCAGGAGATGCTGAGGAAGAACAAATTCCGGGTCGTCATCTACCAGGTAACCCTGAGCCTAATTTCTTGTTGTGCTGTCACTGTGCTACCTCCTTGATGGGTATTGCTTATTATTTTATGCTGTCTTTAACACTGCCTTTCAGCGTGAACCTACTGAGGGCAGCACGCACGGTCTATTCTTAGCGTTGGTAGGTTTCTGAGCCAGTCACGTAAGATTAACTGCAGATCAGCAAGGACTATTTGTTGCCTCTGTGAAAGGTAATATGAGGCAGGCTCTGTAAATCTTGTCATACGAAACATGCCTGACATTCATCCTTGTTATTTATTTTTTTTTTCACCTTATTAGGTAGAAGTCCAAATAGCAAAAGGGTTTGCCTGCTCCCTGGACCACAGACTTTCTTCTAATGCTGATTTCAAAATATGTGTTTGATTTGCTTTGCAGCATTACCCAGGCTTTCATACTGCTGATGAATTGGGGCTTTTTTTCATTGTCTCAGACTATAGCAGTATATGCACAAACTAAAGCTCAGAACCACAAGCCCTTCAGGACAAAGTAGTACATTGCATACTCTACTTTGGAAGCTATTTAATCCAGCACTTTTATTCCAATCCTATTGGGCAAGAAATCATGCATTTCATTCATTGACCTCATTGTACAATGGTCACTGTTCTTAGAAATTGCTGTGTTTAAACAGAAGGTTCACAAAAGTGACTGATCTCACCTATTTCCATACAAGGAGGCAGTGCAGGCAGTTCATGGGGTCTATCACTCGCTAGCAAGTGCTGTGGAACCCATTTAATGGCCTGGTCCTGCCATTTGCTGAAACTTCCCTGTTCCCCAAGTCAAAAGAAAGTGTTTAATCTTTTGCCAGAAGCGCAGCTTCTCCTCCATACCAGAGAGTCTCCAAAGCTTCTTTCAAATGAGTCATATTCATCATGATGCATCCTTGAAATTACCAGTCCTCGTAAGACAATGAGCCTCCATCACCCAGCCTGACACCCTGCTCTTGCATCTGTTTGTACAGAAATAACATTACTTGCAATGAATGGAGCTGTGTTTCTCACTGAGTATATCTGTATGCAGCTGGAAAATTCTTATCCATAATCTATCTTTCTTAACTAAGTCATTTTCTACTTCTGGGGAAAAAAAAGCTGAAAAACAAAACAGAAAGGTAAAAGCTGAAGATAGGAAATGTTACCTCTTACAATGTTATGTTAGTAACACATATAGCCTCCCAGATTTTCTGACTGAATCACTTACTGTGGATTTTCAGGAGAAAGAACAGGCACAATTTGGCTTGTTGCTACAATTATTGTAAGCTGTACCATCATGATGGAAAAGCAAACAGGCACTTTTGCTTTTTTTCCTTGCAAATAATTTCCCAGCTAAAGGTAATAAATGTCTCTGACTCCCCTGGTTAATGGCATAATGCCATTTCATTGATTTGCCCTAACCATAATAATCACAGCAGAATCAATGCTTTTAAAACATTTGTTCTTACAACAGTATTCAGTACACAATGTAAAGTTTTCTCCTAGCAAGGCATGAGTTTTTGCTTATTTAAAAATGTAATAAAATATGGTGAAAGTGGATTTGCACACAGCTATAAAGAGCTATTTTTTTCAGATCCTTCATACAAAAGGTGTCTCTCACAATGCACATTTTCTTTAAGAACCACCTTCAGTTGGAGCTTCAGAACTCTGTGGGTTTTTTTTGCACAAGAATGGGCTGAACCCCGTTTGGAATGTTTAATTCTTGGGCAGTGCTTTTCAGGAAGGGAACCTGTCTTTCTAGCTTCCACTTCTTACAGTAATTAAGAACTGCCAGCCTTTTTTAAGGTAGATTGAAGAACCTTCTCCCTCAGCAGCAGATATGCTGAGCCTTCTTGTCTCTGACAGCTAACACTTTTCTGGAAGACCATAACTGCTTTGCTCCACAAAGCTGGAACATGCTAGGTAGCCAAAGAGTCTGCTGAAGCTTTAAGGTACAGGTACACGTGTGAAAGTCTCACACAAGAGCAGTGATTTTTTTTGACACTGTTGATATACACCAGAGTGGGCACACTGCTGCTATGCCAAGACTTGAATGACTAAAGTTTGGCTGAGTGGGAGTCTGTTAATAGCTACAGAATCAGCATACTCCCTTCACTATATTTTACAAATGGATATACCCGAGTTGTTTACTTGCTGGTTGTGAGTGACAGCTCATCTGTAGCAAGATTTTTTTTTTCTGATGAGCCATTTGGGACGTTGTGATGGAGCCAATGACCTGTGTGTAGCCAGCAATGAATGCCTACGTGGGTGAGCACACATGGGCTTTAGTTTTAACTTCTGCCAGAACATCAGCATATAAGGAAAAGGGAAACACCAATTAAATCCTAAAGATTTTCTTTCAAGTGGATAGCTTTGATCTTATCACTGATAGAAAGAGTAGGCAAGTTGAAAAGGATCATCAGCTGGAGGATATTGTCCCAAGAGACCTCAGTCATGATGAAAAGAGTTGGCAATATCCTTGCATTAAAAAGAGACAAAGTGATCATCCACGAGCATAATGATTAGGAAAATTGAGAGCATTCATTTTTCAAAGGCCATGTGGTTGAGGAAGAAATTTGGTAGCAGGCAGCTGTCCTCCCCAAGCTGATGTCATGATTAAAAATGCTGGGTTACTTCAGTGTCTGGTGAGGTCTTTGACCCCAGAGTGCTGTGTGCCCTAAGGGTGTAGTGGAGAATGCAAAGTACATTACAGACTGTGCAGGTCACTGTTCATTTCTGTTCAGGTTAGTCTGAATAACAAGCTGTGAGAGCTATCATTTTTTCTGAAGTCAAAGAGCATCTAACAATTTAACTCGTTCTGGCTAAATTAGTCAGAAATTAAGGGGATTATTTATTTATTTTATTTTATTTAAATCCTGAAATAACTTCATTTGCTTTTCTGCATCTGCTGCAGGTCCCTCTTTGTGAGCATCCAGGCACCAGAAAGTCCATGTTACGATTGATGGGCTCCTGTTTATTATTACTTTAAGAATCATAAATAACAGCTTCATATAGAGGGATGCATGCATTTGTTTCTCTCAGTCCTGTCTGTCATGTGAAATTAGTGGACAGTCACAGTGGCCATGTCAGAACCCAGCTAAGGTTATGGCTTCACTGGCCTTACACAGACATGCTGCAACTTGCTTGCTCTGCTATTGCTCCACCACTCACATGGGGTGGAGGATAGCAGAAGCAGCCTTGCTTATGCTGCTCATATTATGCATAAATAACTTTAAATGTGGGGTTTTTCTGCAAGGTAATGGCTTGGCCAGTAAAAACAGTGAGATCAAGATGGAGACAATTATATGAAAATCTGAAGTGGAAGCAGGTCCTTGCAAAGCAGCAGGAAAAGCCAGGGTGTGTCAAGCTCAAGAGATAAGGTTACAGACACTGGCTCTGAAATCCCTGATACATGAACCTGCTGTCCACTGACAGGGAGGTTTAAATACAGCTCTTCTGAGAAAAAATCTGAGAGTAACTATGACATGAAAGGCAGCAAATATAACACTCCTGTAAAACAAAAAAAAAAAAAAGAAAAAGAAAAGAAAACCATCTGAACCATTGCCATTCATCTGGTATCATTTGGGCATAAGGATGGCAGGATCAGAAGGGGTTCTATGGGACAGAACTGTTAGTACCTCTCATCCAAGAGGAGATTGTGCTAGATAATTAATATTTCATTATTTTTCTGTTTTGCAGAAACATGAGAGAACTTATTCTTTCCTCTGTTATCTTACTTCATAACAAATAATCTGGAAAAACAATAGATGACAGTGGACTGTGCTGAAATGGGAAGGAGGCCTTGTGATAGGAACCTAAAAGGGTTTGCTTCTAAGATTTCCTGTCCATGTAATATTTTCATTCAAGATCTTGGCACAAAAAAAGGTGTGGCTACTAATAAAATATGCTCAAAATGAGGAGCTGTCAGCCCAGAGGAATAAATATAGACAAGTAATCAAATAATCTTCAGAGATAGAACAATGATAATCTAAGTGTACATGGTGTCAATTCCTCAATTTAGCAGAAGTCCTCAGTCCTAGAAGGGGAGTCTTAGTCCTGGAAATGTGAGGGTCTGGACAAAACTTTATGATAGAACACATGGGGAGAGAAGTAAACCTAAATTGCTATTAAATGCTGTCTGAAAACTTTATGAAAAAAAAAACCCCAAAGATGGTTTTAAGTTCACTGCCTGTGAGAGCAATAGCAGAGCATAGACCTCAGCCATGAAGGCCTCAGCAGCCCAGTGATACAGGGTCTTTGTTGAATATTTTAGTATAAACTTTATAAATATTTTTACAGCTGGGACAGCTAATTGCCCTCACTGAGGTTACAGAGAGTAAAAGAAACCCAACAATTGTGTCAGAGAGTGCAACAAGAGCAGTCTGCAGCATCCAGCCTGGTTCCAAGTGCTGAGCTGGCCCCATGCTGTGCAGCTGGCTGCTGGTGGAGTGGCAGAGCCCGTGCTGAAGTACTGCAGGCAGACAAGATAATCAGAAATTTCCTGTGATTTTTAGGAAAAAAAAAATAAAATCAACCACTTTCAACCAGCTAAAGGAAAGCAATAATTCTAGAGGCATGTTAGAAAGGAAAGGGGAGAAAGGGAAATAAAATTTAAAAGCAACTATTAGGCCATTTCTGAATACCTAAAATGAAATAGGCTGCATATTTCATGGGTCTGTATTCATGGCAGGCTGTAAACCTGATGCTACACCTGGAAGTTATCAGCTTGCCACTGCACCATTCAGTCTGGTGTAAGTACAGTCCCCAGCCCTGTTCCTTTGTGGTGATCCTCACGCAGGACAGGCAGTCATCTTCTCAGGGCTGCCACTGATTTTTCTCCACTTCCTAACATTGAGGAGTGGAAAAAAGGGATCTTAATTTGCATTTTCACTGGACACAGTTGTTCAGGGCTGTGCTTTTGTTTGTCTGCAAGGCAGCAGAAGAGTGTAGCTGCACCATGAACCTTGCATATCATATGTCTTAAGATTCACATAGAGAAATGAGTGGGGCAGACTGTTCTGGCTAGAATTGTTTCTCATTGTGTAAAAATAATTCTAAATACAAGCAACAGCACTTGGCCATAAAGTCTTACGTGCTGAAGTGTTATTCTCTGTCTTCTTTACTTGGTAAAATCCCTGAGGTGCCCTCTTAAAATAATCCTATTTTTCTCTCATCTCAGAAGCTTTCTGGCCTGATGGCAGAGATTTTGAAATGGTATATTTGCAGAAAAAAAAAATAAATGAAGGGATCACTTGAGATTTATAAAGCTTTCACTCTTAGCTGTTAGAATACGAGCAAAAGGAGTGAATGGTTTGTAATTGGTTATTCATCAGTGGTTTTGTATTGGTTTAGAGAGCAATTTCAAGGAGATGTTTTAGTGATTTACCTCAGCTGCCAGTTTGAATAACAAATCATTCATTTAACATGCAAATTTCCAGGATTTTTTTAAAGGTTGTGGTGAAGCAGTTCCCTGCCCTTACTGCTGCCTGTCATTTGCATCACCAGTTGTCATAGACACAGCAGCAGCACCAGACCAGACTCCGGGTGGCCTTTGACCATTCTGCTGCTACATGCTCTGCTTTGGAATTGTCAGGTGATCACCAGTCCCATCCGTGCCCATGTTAATCACGACCTGCACCTTCCCTGCCACATAGGCTGAAAGATCATTTGCTTTAACCTTTTTCCCTGCACAACACAATGACTGCAAGTTATGGAGTTTCATCTGTCTCTCCTCCCATCTTTTGCTTTGACCAGTTTCTTTAGGAGCATGTTGAGTCTTGATTATATATATATATATGATTTTTTATATGGATAAAATTTCATTATTTATTTAATCAATCTGTTTTTCTCTATCATTCCTTTGTATTTTAGAAAGGTTTGTAATGCTGAAGTTTTAATTAAATTTCATAAGACATTCCTCTTCCAGCAGCCCCCTTGGCTTATTTGCCTCTTCATTCAGCAGCAAGGGCAACAGGTGCTATCAGAGCAGGTGTGATCTTTGCCAGGGCACCACTGCTGCAGAACACCTGAGATACTGCTGAACAATTTGCTCTGCCATTCTTTCCATGCCCAGAGATGAGAGGATGAGAAGAACCTGGCTGAGCACAGTTACCAAGTAGCAGTCACTCTTCCCCTGCAGTTATCAATTATCTGAGCAATTATCTTATCCTTGAGGCTCTGGAAATGTTGATTAGCCACATTTCAGATTATTTACTGATTGTTTTAAGGTTTCAGGCTTTGTGCTTGGCACAGTTTAAGGAGCAGATGCGTTAGCCTTCCTTCACCTTGTTATGTCCTATGGAATAAAAATCCTTCTGCTGTGATCCTTTCCTTGAGTTCAGGAGATGCCAGCACTGATGGGTCAGTGCCCTCAGGCATAAGTGCAGCATAGCCAAAATTTAGGGAAAAAAGATTAAAATTTTGCAGAACAAAAGGCACGTGTCCCTTTGCAAAATTTCTACTTGTGAATTAAATTAAAATGGGAAGAGGGAGAAATAAGCCAATGATGGAGTCAGGTTTTCTGTGGAACTCAGTGTTAGAAACATCTGAGTTTCAATACTCACTGTCCCCAGAGCCATCCATTCAAATCAATCTCAAGCTGGCTTCCTTCATAGGAGTTTAGGTTTACTCCTCTGTTGATGTTGTGTTCAGTCATGTCCATAAACACATTTCTCTAAGCCTAAAAAAAAAAAACTAAGAAAAAATGAAAGTTCAGGTTTCTTAGGAAACTTACTGTGCCAGGGACATCACCAGCCACTCCTGAATTGTACTCTCTACTCCACTGATACCTAGTGCAGCTCTGGTGTCTGTGTCTCATCTACAAGGCCTTAATCTCACCTTACTGTTTCTAAATCTTAATTTTAACACGTGTATGAAAGTTACAGCACTCTCTTCTTCAGCTAATACACTATAAAGCTAAAGACAATAAAAATACAGCAAACAATTGGCAATAAGTGTCATAAAAATGTGTTCTTCCAAAGGAAGACATCTTAAATAATGCAGAGAAAATAGTCTCTCTGCCTTCTCTCTTTTTAAAAAGCAATCTCCATATGAACAGCAGACCCTGTTTGCCAGACTGAGTTCATTTCCCCATGTCCTGAAATAGCAGGATAGTCATTCTGGAAACAGTTTTGTTACCGTTTCAGCTGAAGGATTGGGCTGTAATTTACAAACTTTGAGAGATTATTATCCAGCTGTGTTTTAGTTCATTTTCAGAAAAGAAGGGATTATGTTTCTATATAGAAGTCTTTATATAATTAATGTTAATTTGCACATGTTCGTGAAGATGATTATTAGCAAAGCATTGTAGTTTTGTTCCTGCTGATTTTGACAAATGAGTTGAATAACATTCTGCTGTAATCAATGCAACATAATTTGTCCCTATTTTTTCTAAGCATTAACAATTTGTTTACTAGAGTGGTTTTAATGAAGCCAAGGCCTTGTGGCAGACTCTTAAGTGGGCTTTATCTGCCAAGTAGCTAAATGCATTTTAGTTTACTTATTGCCAGTACTCTGTAAAATAACATCAAACAGAAGTTGCTACTCGTGGGCTACTGTGAAAACTGACAGATACCTTTTGGGCTGAAAATCAATGCACAGCAAAATGTTCAATAAGCCTGACCTATTCTTTACAGGTTCACAACTTTTAATATCCTTCCTGTTGTCTGCGTTAAGATTATAATACTAAGGGCAGAGCCCACACACTACCCTGCCTCAGAAGTCAGCTGAACTAGTTAGTACTCATGGGATAATTAGTACTAACTAGTACTAGATAACTAGTTAGTACTAATACCCCTTGTGAATAGCAACAGCAATGTTTGCTAAAGTTTCAATTAGTGAAAAATACCTAGTTTTCCTGGTGACAGTAAAAGCCTGAAGCTACAGCTATCATTTGTACAGGACACACAAGAACAGGCAATTTTTTCTCTACAGGGTATCTCCATTGATTGGTACAGAATAATGGATCTAGGTCCAGAAGAACATCAATCTCACAGCCAAACAACTAGAGAACTATGGTCTGAAAACCACTAGAGGCCAGCACACATAGCACCATGGCATTCATTAGCTTCAGGTAGAACCACACTGAAAAGAAGCCTTTCATCAGGCTTCATATATCTACAGAACTTTGCAAAGGTTTCATCTGCTGTTTGTATTCCATACAGATCACATAAGATGCTATTAGCCTTCCTTACTTTGTTACAAGATGGTATTTTAGTTAGCATTAATTAATTACAAGCCTACTAATGAAAGGGTTGATTACCATCTTTTTAGAACACACTTGCTGGAAGATGTCTTTGTGCTTTCATTCACAGGAGGAAACTGAGTGTCCTTCATCTCTCTCTGTTATCAAAGAGAGGACAGCAGGTGAAACTCTAGAAGATGACTTCTTCCCACCTGATGATCTGTCCTCTGATGAAGAATATTATATTGAGGAAAGCAAAGCAACCCAGTTCAAGAAATCAGGCATGAGGCGCATAGATGATATCAAAAAGGCATTTTCAAGGGAAAGCATGCAAAAAACAAGGCAAAATTTTGGAAAGAAGGTAGACAGGCTTCGAACTAGAGTAGTGACCCCCGAGAGGAGAGAGAGGATCAGGCAGTCAGGAGAGAGACTGAAACAATCTGGGATAAGGATCAAGAAAAGCATTTCACAAGCTGCCCCAACGAAAGAGATGTTCAAGATCTATAAAAAAAATAAAGAACGAACAGGAGCTGAAGGTGAGGAGGGAACCCAGGAAGCTGGTGTGCACATCACCTCTGAGCTCACAGCTGCAGAGCCCCTCACCGAAGAAATCTCTTATACAGAAGTGATCACTAAGGTAAAGAAAGACAAGAATAGTGCAACAAAAGGTGCTTCCCAGCCAACTGGAAAAGGAGTGACAATTCCAGAAGTTGCTCTTAAGCAGGAAGGCAAAGAAGGAGGAGGAGGAGGAGGTGCTGATGATGTCCCTTTGCTAGACTTAAAGCAATCAGCATAAGGAATCCTTTAGCAAACACAGCATACTCTCCTTATTGAGAGATAACACAGTATGCATTCACTCAGCTTTTGAAACAAATATGTGTGAAATTGTCTCCTATCACAAAAATTGTTGGTGGTGTGCTATCATTTATACGGGTGTCTGTAGTGTTGTCTTCCTGACAAAAGCCAAGCCATGCAAACTGAATGAAGGGGCTCCCCTGTCTTGCACTGTGCCCATAGCCATCACTGACCCCAATGGAACTTGAAAGTCAAAGGGAGATGGAATCTGCTGTATTTTCCAGATTGATTTAGCAGTGACTTTACAGCCTAATCACCCTCTTTAGTTTTATTCACAACAGGATTCCAATTATTTTCATTATCTGGCACCAACTCCCTCAGATCAGAAAAAACAATCACAAAGCTATTACTCCATATGGGCAAAAGGAAGAGCTATAGAAAATGTCCTTTTAGCTACACAAAAGGTTTTTTCAGGGGCCCTCGTTGAAACACCAGGAGGAGGATATTCCTGCTTTACCCAGGGTGTGACAAAGTGTGGCAGGAATAATAGGGGTTTGGAGTGAATTGCATTTTACTATGAAGAAAGGCCCCTGAAATGACTAAAAATTATTTCCAGAGTTCTGGAAGAGGAAGGTTTGATATACGTAAGCAATGCACTTTCTGTACTTATGGAGTAAGAATTAAAAAAAAAATGGAAGACACTTTAAATATGGAATAGCAGGAAGAAAAGAGAATGAGGTATTGTATTCATGTTATGTATGGCAAGATGTGATTGTGTGAAAGGTGAGGATATAAAGCAGTAAAAGAGGAATAAGATTAATGCATGGATTCTGGATAAATATAAAAAATAAAATCTTGTAACCGAAGCTTCCTCAAGACCTTTTAAAGAATTTTCTCTATCCAGAGGATTGTAGGGTTCATGAACGTAGCTGACCAGACAAGGGAACTGTTTTGTTTTCCAGTCTCTGTGCTTTTTCTGAGCTTCACCACAATTAAAATCTGTTCTGTAAAGCTACTGAAGTCCAGGGTCAATCCATAAGCCAATTCTTTGTTTCCTATCGTCACCATTATCAACCAAGCCACAGCCTCAGGGATTATGAGACAGACACCCTTTGGAGGATGGAATGCTGTTTATTTGCAGCCCTCAGGAGCCAGTGCCCTGCCATCACATCCGTTTGTCAACACGGCTGCCACGCTGACTGGGGGTGCAGGACTGGATTGCTCTTTTCATTCTTAAACAGAGTTGCCTTCAAAGCCCTGATCTAAAGCAATGTTAGTCATCACTATCTGTGAAGCTTGTACCATATTGCCAAAAAGTGTGTGACTGTATTTCATATCTGATTCATTCGAACAGCAGAGCCTAACTTGGTTATCTAGACACTGTTTGAGGACTCCCAGCTAATTGTTCATCTATCATTTAAATATAATTAGTTTGATTTCAAATGTTCTGCCTGCCATTTCTTTCCTTTAGTCTGGTGTACATCATACTTGAAGCAAAACAGCTTTAGCAATAGTAACTAGGGAACACTGGTTGGGGGAAGGTCAATGGCATTTCAAACCAAATTAATGTCAGCTTGGAAGCAGTAACTCCACTGAATGGAAGGGCAGGACAGGGAGAAGACAAATTGTACATCTCCACTGGACTATAATCACATGCAAAAAGGAAAAAAAAAGGTTTTTTATAGGATTGATGGGACATTTTCTTAGGTTGGGGCTTTTTTAATCATTATAAGTAGTCTTTTCTAGAACCAGGTGACTGCATTTTCTTCTTCCAGTTCTGTATAAAACTGTAGCTATCTTCAGTGAGATACTAGATGGTCTGTCATGATTCTGCTGGAACACAGTTTGCATTCTGTTCTGAAAGATTTTTTTACACTTCTCTGAACCAACAAACAGGGTTTAGTTATAGATACAAAAATTTAGAAGTTCACACAAAGTGCTACAATCTATAATTATAGATATTATATA
>JAOEGS010023298.1:15229-30598 GCA_025447755.1 Corythornis vintsioides
AATTGCCTATAGATTATATTTAAGTAGCATTAATTTTCCCTTGACATATAAAGGAAGTTTCCATGGAGCTTATCATGTAGCATCACACAACCTCCATCACATATGTATTTTTTTTGTTTACTTCCAACTGTCCAGAAGATTATTTGTTTTTTCTATCAAGTAGTGAGTTCTTCAGGTGTGTAAAGTATTTCAATGCATACTCTAAGTTACTGTCAATAACACTAATTTGAATTTTGCAAAGATAAGTTAGTCCATATCCCCTTAGACAGGCTATGATTTAGAGAAATTTATGGTTTACAACCACAATTCCTATAAAACAGCACAGACTTTTCCTGCTTGAAGTCTCTCTTGCCTTATTCATCATTTCCAAAAGCAATGGTCTTGAAGCCCAATCTTTCAGCCTTCACAGAAACAAAATTCTGATCCTATCAGTTGAAGTACAGCTGTAGTGCACGGAGGACTGGGATGTATTTTTTGAGCAGGTGGTTTCACTCTGTAAGATGATCTAGCTGGCACTGCATGTCAAACAAGTGCTGCTCCTGCTTCAGTGGGAGAAAGGGACCCTGGCTCTGTGTGCTCTGTTTTCCAAGAAGTCTGGCACTTTTTGTGTGTGGGTGGGAGAGTAAATATCAAACTTCCTCACCAAAGAGCTGCAATTGATAACTGCAGAGTAAAACTGGTGATGGGAAAGGATGAACTACTTTCTTAGACACTGGCTGAAAAGAAATTGAAGTGTTTATACCAAAAAAAATATAAAAATTTACAAGGAAAGAAGATATTAAGAAAGCATTCACTGCAATAACATCCAATAGTGATTTCTTTTGCTTTCAATTTGTGCAAGTGAAGAAAGCCAAACATGTTTTCTGCCAAGAGTCTGTTAAAAGAACAGTAGCAATCACCCTTCAATTACAGGGTAGACAGTAGTAGTGGCAAAACAAAAGTTACTTCAACCATTTCAGGTGAATCTACTCCCAGAAATGGTCTGTGTGTGTATTCTACTTTGCTTGCTTGCTTTGTTTTGTTTGGGTTTTTTTTGTTTGGTTTTTTTTTTTTTTACCTAAACTGATGCAAAAATGCAAAATAAAAAAGCAGTTAAGAGGTTTCTGTTTGCAGGATTCATTCAGGCAGTAACACCAATGAAAATACCAAACTCCAAATACGAATCCAGCCAAACTGGTGTTCAGATGTGTTGACTCAGAAGTGTTTCAAAACTCTTTCTCACTAATAATGGGAAGTGTGCTGTAATGGGATGTAGGTTTGGAAAAGATTTAATATGTGCAAAGTCCACTTTTACAAAGATACACTCACCTGTTTGCATAGCTTCTGTGATTGTTTGCATATACAAACAACTATTCAAGGAAATGGAAGCTTCTGTTTGAAAAACATTCTAGTAAATTTACAAATGCAAAATGAAAGGAATTAAGCATTGGAATACATACAGATTAACATTAAGTGTTACCATGCATTTAATTCATCATTACATTTCTAATGTTGCTACAGATGTTTGATTTTTAACTACAAAGTTGAATTTTTAAAAAATACTATATTTATATTCTGAAGTATTGTATTAAGAAGAAAAGATAACATCTACAAATCACCACCATAAATGTTGGAGCAGTTGCCACTACCAGAAGCACTTTTTTCCCTAGTGATTCCATTAGGGGCAAGCTAGTTGATTATTGTCTCACTTGCCAAACAGTTGCCAAATCTCACAGCTGCAACTGTTTTTCCCTCTGGTATTCCCAGGTTAAATACATCTAGCATCTTTGCTGTGAACTGAATAAACTAGGTGTAATTAACAATATCTCTATACATCAGTCATTCATTCCATACCACTTTGAGAAGGCAGCTGATGCTACATCAATAACAACAGCAAACCTACTGGTGCAGATTAACCTCCCTAGGTGGATTTTTCTTTACAGCTCTCTGCTGGTCCTTATTTGGAACTGCAGAGCAGTGCAACCCCCCTCAAAGTCCAGTGATCAGGATTCTGCACTGTTTTCAGATACAAAGAGAAAATATAGGTCAAATCTGTTCTCCGAGGCTTTTTGTAGACAGGGCAGGAGTACACATTTCCTTGTTGCTTCTTTGGGTCATGTGGGGCTGTTGTGCTAACAGCATACACATGGACTACAGGAAGACTTGTGAACAGCACCTGAGAATGTTAGAAGAGACATGGGGATTAGTATTAAGAGAAGCAGGATATGGTGTCTTAACTGCAAGTGCTGGAACTAGGTTGAGGGTGGCCTTCAGCAAAAGCATCAGCCCCTCAGCAGAGGTACGTGTGAGAACACAATTTCTATGCTCAATACTACACTGACCCTGACTTTAAAGTCAGTGGCAGCTCAGGGACACTGATGTCAAGAAGCCTTGAAGGAAAAGAAAATGGCCAAAACCTGGAAAACTGCATGCCATGGAAGCAGATGAAAAAATGACAAGGTGGTTCGAGGAGGGAAAGAGATCATTGTCTTTTTTTGCCATCCTTTTGCCCTTTGGCTAGTGTTCCCCAGTCTCCTATTCCCTGAGTGGCAGGATTGGAGCTATAAAGGCCAAATAGCATTTAGCAAGCTTCCTTGTTACCTCTGCACCACTGGCAGACCCAGGGGACCTCCTGTGTGTTTATTCAACTAGATCCCCCCAGATCTTCCAGCAATATACATTCTTCACTGGCAGAGGAAAAAGAAAAAACACAACAAAAAAAGAGCAACATGGAGACTTGCTGAACTCTCCAGAGCACTTGAATAAACTCCATGTTTGAAGGTGTCTTTTGATGATTTAGTCAACAGCCACTACCAGAAGCTGCAGCTGGCAAGGTATGGTCTGGAAAAGTTTGCTCTCAGGCAGACACAGAAGCATTTTAGCTATGGAAAGGAATTACCTCAATTCCAATTCCAGGACAGTTATCACTAGTTTGGAAAATGTTTACCAGCACAGACAATGTCACCTTTCCTGGGCAGCAGCCACAGCATCTAATCATTGCTCCATAGCTAGATTTTTAATCTGCTTAGTCACATCAGGAAAATGTAACTCCATGCATGGGTAAAAGAGCATAAACCCAGAACTAACACTCTTCCTGATACTGCAAAACAAATGCCAAGGATTTCTAGTCATCCAAACACTGACCTCACAACAGCTGTCATCAAACCCAGCCCTGGGCTTTGGAAATTGTGATGGAGTCCCACAAGGCTGAGCATGGGTTGCACTGTTTTTGTCAAACATAGCTGTGCTCCTAGGGCCCCTGAAGCCAAGCAGCCTGGTATCTGCTCTGCTCCAGTGCAGCACATCCTCAATTCACTGACAGAAGTATTTTTGTTTGTTTCTGGTCAGTAACCACTGTCCTCTTCCCAACCCTAATAATGCTTTACTCTCTTCAAAACTGTTGGGAAACCACTGCTGAAAGCATTCCAAACACTTCCCAGTGTTCTCTGAGCACACCACAGCCACACTCAATCCTTACCTTTGGTGATGACTCAACCAATTTGCTGTTTCTACGGTCCCAACCAGCCCCTTCAAGGAACAGGCCATATATGTAAACCCCACCAGTGTCAGCTGGAGGAGGACCAGTAACATCTTCTTTCATCATCTTGGTCACCTCGTTGTGTAAAACAACACTGTCAAGTGCCCATCCTTTTGCCAAATTCATGCGAGTTGTCTCTTGCCTCATAGCAGTTAGGAAACCCTAAGGAGATTGAATAGAGTGGTTTAAAATGCTTTAACTTACACTTTTTTTTTTTTCTTGCATTAAGAGTGACATCAGCAGTATAATACATCCCAGATAATTTTATCTGTAGACAAAACTAAATTCAGGTGCTTCCTGTATTTTCCCAGTACCACTTGTTCTTGGTATGCTTGTGGTAAGCCACCAAATTAGCTTATTTAACATATCAGAAGCTGCATGGATACCTCACCTACTTACTTTGCAACCAGCCAGATGAAGAGAGATGACATTCATGAACTTAGATGTTTCTGTTAACTGACATTTCTTGCTTCTCGTTAATAACATTGCAGAGACCTCAGGAGAAGTGTTTTAAAGAGGTTTTGTGATAGCACAGATAATTGTAATTGCATTTGAAGTAGTTGAGAACTCTAGCATATAGCTAAGGGAGACTGTATTAAAGGACAGGTTCTTCTATCAGAAATGCCATTAAATGAAAGCAGAATCCTTGCAGTTATTTTGTGGAATTTTAATTTGTAGAAACATGCTACTACCAATAGCTTAAAATAAGTGTTCCCTGTCAGAAGACCCTAGAGACCTATTGGATCCCAGATAAACTGAAATATTAAAACCAGAAGAGCCTGAAGAGGACAGGATAGAGCAATGACTGCATTAAGGGAATCAGTTCAAAGGAATTGTGGAAACACTACAGTAAAACTAAGCTTGGAGGTGTGAGTTGTCTAAGATTTAAGATAAAGTTTAGACTTCAGACTGTTCTTAGAGAGGTGGCAGGACCTAGAAGCTGTCTGCAGTGGGACTTGTAACACTTCTCATTTGAATGAATCCTAGACAGTGTTTAAAGCCTACAGCTGTGAGCTGGAGTCCCAGCTGGGTATCCCAGAGCAGATGAATGGCACAGTAAACAGCAAGGAAGAATCAAGTGGCTTGAGGTACTATGACATAGCTGAGGGCTTGGCTCACTGAAGGCTGCTAAAGCTTTGTCCCTTTCCCTTCTAACAACCATTCAAACTAACTGAACCTCTCAGTGAGGGAAAGGCAAGAATCCGTGGAAGCTATGACAGCAAAGAGGGAAATAAGTTCAGTCTGTTGCTTTCATAAGCATATTAATCCCCTTTACCTTGCTTAGGAGGTTCCTTGTTTGTCACTTATTTTGCAATTTCTACAGTGAGCAACTTATGGTGTGTTTACTGGAATTAAGTCAACATAGAGTAACAGAGGCATCATATTTCATATTCTTACTAGTAGTCAAATTGCTTTGCAACCTGAGGGTCTTAAAAAAAGTCTGAATATTCATTATGGTAAATATTATACAATCAAAAAGATACTCCTGCCTCACAGAGGTTAAAATATACCTATTTAGGACAAGTGACAGAAACTGGATACAGAGATCCAAACAAGGAAACAATAAAGCAGTAGCAGCCACAACATGGAAATTAGGAGGTAGAAATGAGATATGCATAGTGTCAAGTTTTTTTAGGAAAAAAATCCAGTAACATCAGATTAACTTCCAGGAGGGAAGAAAATTCCTGACACTTCTTGCTTTATTCACCCCAGTTATCTTGACCTAATGCAAAGACACAGAGAGAATCAGATTTCTTTTACATAGAAGCCTGTGCCTGATCTCATTTGTGCAACTATAAATAAAGATTAACTTCTGTGAAATTAATGGGTTTATCCTAATGTATAAACAGTCCAAGAGAAGGCAGAGTCAGGTCCTATATTATTTTTTATTGCCAGAATGCTGCCTTCTCCCAGTGCTATAAATCTACTTTATTGTCTTATGTTATCCATGGCATTTATCCATTGACTATAAAGCAAACAGTGAGATCTGTGCAAGCAGGCAAATTCCAATTTACTTAGGAGCTGCATTTCTTCTCACAGATGAAAGGATTTTCCTGACAATTTCTCAGGAATTACCAACAAGCCATTTGAACTGCACCACTAATACTTCAGCACCTAAACTTGCTTGAGAAGATGAAAATCTATTTTCTTTATGTAGGAAATATGATGTTAAACACAGCAATATGGCTATTAACAAATTAATAGTTAATTAAATAGAAATGAAGTCTTGGCTCAGGTGAATTTCTTGTAGAACAATCCAATTCTGCAGCCTGGGTTACAGAAAACAGAGACTATGAGAATAACAGATTCTTAAACTTGTGATTGTCAGCAAAATAAATTATAAAATTTAGTAAGCATATCTCATTCTCAGATTTTTTTCTCTGCACACTATATATTTAGAAACTTTTACAAAGTACTTAATTTTTGTATTTTTAGAGGCTTACTCTCTAGAGGCTTCCTCACTTACTGTGTTCTATCAAATAACTTGTTTGGGGATATTTTACTCTGATAATTTGTCAGCTTTTTTGAGAACTCCAGATGTACAGATCAAAAAAAAAGTGGGATGCCCAATTTGGGCTGGTAAAATTTCATAACTGACACAACCCCAAAGCACAAAAAAGGGCAGCAAAAATGGCCAGTAAAAAAATGTCTATCAGCTCTTGCTCATTTGTAGTGCAAAAGCAAAAACAAAAAGCCCATTAGGGTTGCAACCATCCTGATCATTGCACAGGCTACTGCAGAGTGCTGCTAACAAAGCAAGTCTGGAAGCATAATCATTTTACTCAAACTCCTACTCCTCTCCTTCATCCTTTTGGTTGGGAACCCTTTGCTCAGGGATTCTGTGAGCACACTTCCATGCTATAAAGTGGTATCAGCAGCCAGCCAACACAGATAAGGTAGGTGACAGATGGATATTTCCCAGCAGTAGTTCTTGGGAATATTTGCCCCTGTTGCTTTCTCTATTCCAGGCAGCTGTTTCAGCTAGCTTTTGCATTGCTAACAAGTACAGAGCCTAAAATAGATCTTTAAAATAGCTTTTCACTAAGGCTTCAGAGAAACCTGTTGGCTGGATGCTCTCACAATGACTCATTTCCACAACTCCTACCTCCCACAAACATCTGTGACTCATAAAAAGCATTAATGAACGTGGATAGCTGTGAGAAGAAACTACACATGCTCTAGGTATGTATACCTTACTTCTCTTAACTCTCTTCTCAGCTGTTTCCTTTTCTGTGTTTTATTTTGTGCCAGGGTGTTATTTTAGAAGGTGCAGGCATGGGGTTCTGTTTTTTATATGCAGACCAAGTCTGGCACAATTCTGGGGTGGTATAAATAACAAACCTTACATTTCAAAGGACTGATTTGTGAGGATTGTGAGCCAAGACCAAACCTCTTCTTCCTGTGTCAAAGTTTTGAAACTTAGCTTGTTTTGCACTCAAAGGGATTTTAATATAATGAATGGAAAACTTTAATATAACAGAGGAGGGAGAAAATGGAGGATAACTTTGAAATGTGAAAAGATGTATTTACCCAATTTCCACACTATAATTAAAGCAACCAGAAGATGAATTCCATTATTTCAGCAACGTTATTTTGGATTAACAAAAAATTCTTCAATAGATGTTGAAGTTAATTTATTCTACATTTAAGGTAAAAATTGAATGAAGATTACATTTCATATAGTCAGGATTGAATCAGCTTGTATTTCTTTCAAGGTCTAATGTAACTGTTGCACAGGAGTTGGAAAGATCTGATAGTCCTACCTGGGGATTAAAGAATCCTGTCATCCAGAACTGATGTGGTCGACCATCCTGCAGCCAACTGCTGAACTGCTGGTTTCTTTCAAGAAGCTCAGTAAACCAAAATCCTAGAGTAGCTGACTCCCAGGAAATCCGAAACCATAGCTTTGGAATTCTAGCATCATACATACTATCTAAAGCATCTTGCAGTTCTTCTGACATAATTATGGTTCCTGAAAGATAAGTAAAACATTCAAAATGAACTTTCCCCTAGCTCACAAAGGCAATTAAAACTTCCAAATGACATTCTGAGTCTCATAAACCCTCTTTTGTTGTGCCTTAATTGCACACCTGTTGCACTACAGTCTTATCAGTTTGCAGTTAATTTGCTCAAACTTATAAGACTTGAATCAAAGTTAAAAGTAATGAGATAAATGATATTTCTTCTGCTGGTTTGATCTGAAATACCTTTTTTAAACAAGTCCTGCTCCTTCACACATATTATTTATATTAGTTATATTCACACTGTGTTTAAGATGTAATTAATAATATAATTTTTTTAATATATCTTAATGGTTCCCATATACATGATGAATGATAGAGATACACTGTGTAACTCATCATTATCCTAAGCATGTACTGGCTGTGATTATAATTATATTAGGGTAAGCTTCTAGCAGCTTCTCACAGAAGCTGTAGCCCCACCACTAGCAAAACCTAGCCACACAAACCCAATACACTCACCTTCACTGTAATAGCTTTGTTCCAGATTCCAAGTCATCTCTGGGGATAGCTGGGATAGCTTTTATATCACAACTAATAAACCTGCTTCTCTTCAGCTATAAATCATTAGCATCAATGATTTGATCAAATCAAGAGCACCAATGTTCAAGAAAGATGCCACCCTATGACACCTTTCCTTTGTCTAGGAAAACTTAATACCAGATCATATAATCTGTGCACCCTCTGGAGGTAGAAAAAGTGGGAAAAAATCATGCAACACATGTTGGTTTCATCTTTGGAGCAAGTATAATGAGGGCAGAAAGCAAGAGAAAAGCATCCCATTTGAGACCTGGGATTTACTATCTGACTGGAGAAAGAACGAACCCTCTTCTCTCTGGTTCTTCCTTGTTTCCAGGCTGAACCAGCCAACTTTGTCCTGCATCAGAGGATGTGAGAGACACATTTTCTTCCCTGTTCTTGTGGGCAGGCTGGAGCTTTACAAGCTTCACCAGTCTCTGCCCCAAAGCACAGTGACATCTCTTAAGATAGCTGCCCATTATGTCTCAGAGCAGCTGCTGAGAACAGGGAGCCAGTGTTCCTGAGGTTCAGGTATGTTCACAGTTCTGGCCTTGCTCATGTAGCTGCATAAATATTTCTAGTGAGTGGGTGCCATCTCTGGCAGTAGGAATACAGTCCTTGAATTCCACCACTAAATGACATCTGTGGGTGTTGGGATTCATTCCTACAGCTAAAATTCTCTGATAAATATAAAAATAAATTAAAATATCATATAATCATCAAAAAGAAAATGAGTAACACATGAGAAAAATAATGGCACCTTTCTGGAGAAAGGTGACAGGTGTTTGAAAAACTATATTTGATCAATTGAATGAAGAGTACAATATCATACACAGGCTTCTCATAATCAGCTTCTGAGAAGCTCAGACTGTAGCTGGTTACTAGCTACCATATGAAGACTCTGGATGTCCTATGAACTTAACATGATAAGCCTGAATGTTCCATGAAGCAGACAGACCACCTGTTTAGAACTTTGTTATTTTAGGGTTTACTTTGTGATATTCCCTTTCTTGACTGGAACAAAGCCCATCTGAAAATGACTGATGAAAGGTCAGGTCAGTTTAAGACATGAGACTATTTCCATGCTTCAAAAAATAATATGTAGTGTAACCATACTGTTTGGACAGTATATACAGTTTGGAAATTAGGATTCCCCTTTTTTTATTGGCCTAAATGTATACTATCTCATTTCTAAACCACATCTAAATCTATTCAATTGCTGGGTAGTGAATATGAGAAATAGAAAACACGTGTATCTCATTTAAATGAGAGGATGAAGATGGGAAAAAAATGAAAGATCTTAAACTAAAAAAATAGTCTCAATCCACTGACTGATTCTCTTCCCAGAGGCACAGATGTGAATCAAGAGTAACTGGAATAATTATGTAGGATATAAATGAGATAAGAATAAGCTAGTTCCTCCATCAAGTACAGTTTGCCAATAGCTGACATCATTATAATAGGATTGGAGACCATCCCTTGAGGTCAATACTTGCTAGACAATGAGTCTGTTAAGCTAACCTTAAGAGCACACAGAGGAAAAAGCTCAGTGAAAGCATCAATCCATTCTTGACTGTCATAGTTTGAACTACAGAAGTTGCTCCTTTCAGCCTTTAATACCCACTCAAGCCCACCTCCCAAGCAACCAGGTTTGTTATTGGATCAGTGACTCCTTGCTTCTGCCACCAAGCTGCCACTCCCTCTTCTTTGGTGAACATGTTGAAGAATAAATCCTAATTTTACTTCTAATTTCATAAGCCCTTCTGCCTTTTAGCAACAGCTAACTTGCTTGTGCTTTCCCCAAAGAAAGCATTATTTACTATTTCACTCAAAAGTATAAGGTATAAAAAGTATAGAGTACTAGATAAAAACATGTATTTCCCCATACCTTAAACTTGTCTTTTTTTTTTTTTTTTTTTTTTTACACAAGCTTTAGTATGTTTCTGCTAGCTCAGACCACCATTGCTGCAGAAAAAGAATTCAATTATTTGCTTCAAGCAATTCTTTGGGGTATTTCCCTCTTTCTTCACTTGTACCCCTTGGGTACTTCAGCATTTGGAAATTAATCCCAGGAAGCTCCCAGAAGCTCATTTAACTCCACCATGCTGTTCTAATTCTAAGGTCCTCAACAATTTATCACCACCTTTTGCTTCTTTTCTGGAGACCAGGAAGAGTAAATCAGGCAGCCAAGCCCTGCAATGTACAACACTCTCAATTATCTATTTCTAGACTGTCCTTATTCTGTTTTCTGTTTGTTCCCACATTCCTTTTCTGATGCAGAACCCTCTGATCTAGTTCTTAAAGTCAGGAGAGATGAAAAGAACTAAGAAACCTGAGTAGCATATTCATGATTTTTCACATAGAAGAGCACACAAATCCCACATTATCTGCAGTAGCTAATTCTTTCAGTCAGTAAGAAGGCAATTTGAAAGTAACCTTGCAAATTGTTCTGAAAACTTACCAGTTCCAGTACTAAATACACATGGCTGCACCCACCAAAGAACTGAAAACATTTTAAAGCAATAATTTGAAGATGAAAATCCACATACACCTCCCCAAAAGTAATACCAATCACTACCCTGAGGTAGAACAGGCAGATAAACTATTTTCTAAAGTTTTTCTTAAATGTGCAATGTGTGTTTCTAAACAGTTGCCCAGAAATAGTATATCACACTTTGTGAATGACAACAGGAGACATTCTGACATTCTTATCAGGAGAAGTAAATAAGGGATGAGAGATGCTGAGCCAAAAGGAGCTCAAACATAAACCATCTAGGTTCATTCCCTTCATTCCTCAAATCAACTCCCTGTTGTTACATCCCATTAATGTCCTCACTGAACACTTAATCATCCACAAATACAATCCTCATCCAGAAGTGGAATACACAGATGATCCCTACAAGCTTTTACACACACACACACACACACACACACACACACAGTGAGAATTAGTAAGGTAAGAGCCCAAGATCTTTCAGTCCAAAAGTCTATTACAGTAGTCAGCAGGTCAAACTAAAAATATATTAGTTTTTAGCAGTCTGAAAGTATTACAAGTCAAAACAGAACTTGGCCAGCCAGTGGGAATGAGTCCATACACCTTCCCTTCATGGTAAATTACCTTTCTTGTGCACCCTGGCAAGACTAATTTCCTGAGCTTCAGTTTTCCTTGACATAGATTAGAATAAATTATCAGCTACCTCTTTTGGAGCTCATTTATATTCCTTTTGTGAGGTGCTACTTATAGAAATCCCTTGTAGCAACGTGATACAAACACTACCATCAAGAAAACAGTATTCTGAGTGGGAAAAAAAATAGTGAATTGTTACCTCCATTTTTTCAGGGGCTTGACATGTGTTTGTGTAGATGATGTAGGAATTGTAAGTGTGCATGTAGAATCGTATACTATCTCATGTCTACATGAAGTTAGCAATACAGTATAAGGATGGTGAGGAGCTAAAAGTAGGTAATTAGTTTTTAATAAGGTAGCAAATCAATGACTAAGATGTACAGAAACTAGTGAAATACACCAGTATTCCTCAAGGCCTCACTATTAACATTATTGAGTTTTGTCTGAATTATGAAGTTCCCAAAATATTAGAAACATGAACAAAAATACATAATTTGTTTACTCTCCAATACCTTGTCTTAATAGTCACACCTGCATTTTCTCACACTTCTCAATCTGTTCATAAGCATATACCTGAAAAATGCTAGTGTAATAATTTTAATGACTTTTCATGTATATAACCTGTATGTAATTAAAAAAAAAAAGCATATGGTATACACCTGTGTGGGTAAAAGGAGGGCAAATAGCCAAGTCCCATCTCCCCTTAGTAATATCCTTGTTCCTGATCTTATGATGCCAAAAGTTCTTACTTCCCTCTCTTTCCATGTGGGATAAGAGCAATCTGTGATTTTATTGATTCCACTTCTTTTGCCATCTTTGTTGGTATTATGTCTTATGGCTCCTGCAGGTACTTGTCTTGCAAGTACTAAGAAAAACTCAAGTGTCCTGGTTTGAGCTAGAACAGGATTGATGAAAATACTTTAATATATAATACTTTTCATATATAATACTTTTCCAATCCATAAGTATCTCTCCCGTTGTTTTCTTTCTTCCCTTTTTGGGAAGGGAGAGGGGTTAATAATGTCTGTCACTCATGTAGTGACTGCCCCAGCCCTAACCCTTGACAATAAGGAACAAAAGCTCTGGGCCTGTGGAAAAAAAAAAAAAATCTTTACACATTACAAGTCATGTAAAAGCTTTCAGAGGGATTGCTGGGTTCTCAGGAAATATGTTAACAAGAAAAGGACTTCTCTGTCCTAACTCTGCAAGTACTGCACAAATAGCAGTGGGAGCTCTGTGATCAAGTGGCACATATATGACATGAAAGGATTACAAATTCAAAGTTTCTTGTATGGCCTTCACTCGTTCACAGAGCAGTCAGTTCCAAAGGATTAGTTTCAAAAACACAAAGCTGTAAGGTACCAGAATAAAATGTAAGAGGATGCTGTTTTATGACCAAAGTATAATCTACATATAAATAAATCAGTTGTTTGTTTATTTTGTGACAAGCCCTTAAACAGAATGTTAAGTAGGTTTAAAAAAAAAAAATTGGGAAATAAAACCAAATGAAAATCAGTGCTCATTTCCATTGGCAAGGATTCAATATCCACTTTTGGTGCTGCTACAAGCATGCTCCACTACTGGGATATGTGGAAGCCACCCAAGGGGGACTTAGAGATAAGTTCCTCAGAAGCTCTCTTCTCACTTTCTTCACTGATAGAAGATACATCAGGGTGTATAGGCCACATCCAGTTCCCTTATACTCTAACAAACATTAAAAAAAGCCTAGGAATAACTGATTTAGTCATTAGATTTTGACTGCATTTAAAGACACTGTCTTCATCAGAAGGAGAGGGGGACTTGAGTGTCCACTCTGGGGTATTTGTCTTCTGTGCCAGAGGTCCCTGAGGTTCCACAGGAGGAAGATTCAGGCACATACACATGAACTTGTATATAGCTTGTATACTACCCTACAGAGAATGTGGTCACCTTCTTCCAGGGGCTCCAGATTTGATGTTCATAACCCATTAGGATCTGGAGTTTGGGTTCAGGCTCCCTGTCTGTATTCTCTTTGTCTCTAAAATAAAGATTTCTTTATTTGGAACACAGCCTCTATTTAGGTCAGTTGAGAGGACACTCATCATTGCTGTTTTCTGATTTATGTGAAGCTTTGTATTATATCAAATGAGAAATGCATTCTGGGCAATCAATAAGTAATTAAAACAGAACTAATGATTGGGACATAACTGAGAGTACAAAGTGCAGCTACAATCTAATTATTGCCATTTGATCCAAAAGAAGTATCCCTCCAGGCTGAAAATTTTATTTGTGGAGATGCAGGCTCGTGGGGTATGGCTGCCAACAAATATGTTAGACACATGCTGAGTATCCTCACCCCTCACAGAAACCCCTCCCAAAAACTGAACACTGTTTAATCTGTCCTAATTAATTCATAATTAATTTTGTCCTATAGAGGGACAAAACTGGCTCTTCTAAGTCCCTCAGCATCCCTTATGATCAGCTGCACATGGGGGGGGGGGGGGGGAGAGAGGATTTATTTATTTTTTATTTGCTTTATTACCTCAAATATAATTCAGTGAGCAACAACATCATGACAAGGTCCATCTATTCCCATTCAATCTGTAGATTCAAATAGTCAGACCTCCTTTCACAAAGCCACATGACAGAACGTGAGGATGCATTCTGAAATCCAAAATTTGTTTGAAACTTCTGATCTGCTATAATCAGGTGCTCAGGCCTTAACACGTTAATCAAGCCAAAGCAGATGTATGGCCAGGGCAGATGGCAAAATTCAGACAATCTGAGCAGACAGATCAATTTATCTCGTTTTAAAGCAAAAGCAGCACCTCTGGTGATCTGAGACAGCAGTTGAGTGGTTTTGGGGGACAATCTATTATGAAAGAGTTTGGGGTTTCCCCCTTTGCTGAGGCAAGAGAGAATGCCTAAATGTTGGTTCCCTCCCCTAATTAATGGTCTTGATGTACTGTGAATCTACCAGATTAATAAACATTAATTGTTTATTTTAGCCATACATCCAATTTTGTTTTCAGACCAATTTTGCACTATATTGAACTTCCATGTCCCTAAGAAAATTATAATGTTTTAAAGGATTGAACAAAAGTTACAGCATTAACTTGATTAAACACCTGGTAGAGAACTGTGCCCACTCTGGGACTGAATACTAAAGTGTGAATAAATTATATTACTCATTCACCCCTCTGCAGAATATTGTACATTTGCAGACTTTAAATACATCTGTCACAATCAGGGAAGGATTAATATTTTCTTGGATGAAAGTATATTATTTTAATTTACTTGAAAAGGGACTCTCTGAACATAAAAGGTGGAACTTTCAGCTCAGTATGGAAAGAGGGCAAGTGTTTCTTCCAGCCTGATCTTTGCATAGGTTATTACAGGATACAGAAGCTAATTAGCCTTAACCACATTTATAAACCTCTTTCCTATACTTAGATTACTGTGTTATGTTTCTTGGCATGTATTGCTGCCTCAGTGTGTTATACAAATTACATGGAAAAAAATCCCTTTTAAAGCTTATGTAACAAAACAAAAAGCAGACAGTAGCATCATCATCCTTTATTTTTTCCTCACTCCTATGATCAAATTTACCTTCTTCTAGTTTCCCATACTCTTAATTTATTTTAACTACATTCATCATTGCTCATTTTCAGCCAAATACTCCTGTATGTGAGATATACAGAGTGTTATTGACTACCTCCTGTGATGGCTACAAGAAGAACCCTATCACTTTCTTTTGACTGGCACTCCCCCTCACTTCAGCTTCCATTCAGAGACATCCTATTTGATATAACCAGTTTCACACACATTGCAAAAACCACCTAAATTAGAGTTTTTTTATCATTTGGCCTTCTAAGAGCCTTGTCTCTCAATGACTTAGCAGCAGCACTCTACATCTTTCTATATTATTCTGTCTCAGCTTAATTTCATATATGATGCTAGCACATGACCTGTGGACCTCATCACAACATAGCTCCTGTGAGCTCTAGAGAGATCCTAGAGAGAATTACAGAAGTGTAGTAGTGCTGTGGGACATGGACTGCAATAATGGAGCTTATGCATACAGAATACATTAAAGTGGAGTGTCCTTAGAGATGCAGTCAGGAGGCTTTAAGAGTTAGAATTAGTGGTGATTAACTAGGGAGAAAGAGAAAAACTAGTGGAGGGAGAGAACAAAAGAGGGAGAG
>JAOEGS010023298.1:43612-75213 GCA_025447755.1 Corythornis vintsioides
CACCCCTTAACACACCAAAGGCCAAATGGTTGACTAATTATCTAGTCGTTAAATATTTCTTAATTTATCGTCAGCAGTAGAGAGATAACTGAAGTAGTATTAACATTTTCACAAAGGAAACACCTTCTTTAAGTGCAATTAATCTGTGAGTCTGTGAATCTGTGATTCTAGGACTATAGTTTTTTTAATTTAGTAAAGCACCTGTTTTAGGAAAAAATGTTCGAACTTGTCAGCCATGATCATGATCATTGTCTGTGGTCCTCCTATAGCCTAGGTGTATTTGTACCACTGATGAAGCTGCTTCTTACTAAATGATTTACAGATACAGATGGCAGCATCTAGTTGTTAGGGTGTTATCTAGTATTTAAACATTTTTAATTTCCTCCAAGAAAGAAGGAAAGCAATGACAAGCATACCACAGGCTTCCGTTGCACCACAGTGTGCCACTGCATGGATGCCACGGAGTTAAATTGTCTAGGCAACAAATATAAACTAAGGATACTGCAAAATCCATCAATAGAGTGATGAAAAGTTGTGGTTAAACCATAAAGCACTTTCTTTATTGGAACTCCTGAAAGGCAAGATCCAAAATCATCTTCTACTTTCATTTCCTCCTTCAGGTTTCAGTGCAGGGAAGGATTTATATTCACCCTCTTAGCCCTTCTCATTGTGAAAGAAGACTATAGTTTTCCAGCCCCAGCTGTAAATTTCTTTAATGTGCTTTTATGATTTAAAATATTAGTAAAAAACCAGTTAATTGAAAGACAGATCACAGAGTCATGCCCAAAGACTTTAACAGATGAGTACACTGTTCATTGATTGACTGTCTTTTTAACTCTGAAACACTATCCCTGCTGGAAGTACAAGATCACCATGAGCAAAGTTACAGCAATAAAGGTCTGTTGTTTTCTTTCTTATTTAATTTGTGCTAATTTACTGACATGGGATTTCCACTGAAGCATGTTTTTAATTTAATAACATGGTGTATTAAACGAAACATGA
The DNA here is from genome assembly GCA_025447755.1 of Corythornis vintsioides. Taxonomy (NCBI): domain Eukaryota; kingdom Metazoa; phylum Chordata; class Aves; order Coraciiformes; family Alcedinidae; genus Corythornis; species Corythornis vintsioides. The sequence goes on from JAOEGS010023298.1 coordinate 44,615, forward strand.
CTTGATGACAGAAGAAAATAAATGTTTTTAAACCTGAACAGTTGTGTGAAGAAAAGCTACAGCATATAGTAATGGTTTCCACTGTGGCATGTTGCTCACTTCTAGGTGATCCTGAGTAACAGCTGAGTATGTTCGTTTTAAACCAGCTTTCACACCTAGAAAATAAGCATTAAAATGTAATATATGAGGAAAAAAAAAATGTATGAAACGCATAACTCCAGCTTCTTTTAAGCAGAATTCTCTAGTCCATTTATCTTTATTGATAAATTTAAACAATCTCTTTGCATCAGTTATCTGTTAATCTGGTCACAGCAGCCAAACTTAGGTTTCAGGTAAATGACACACCAAATTAAGTTCAGGAGCTTGGAAGGAATTACACTTAAGTAATCATTTTGTAAATATTATCACTAATAACTGAATTATAAACATAACTATTCGGCAACTGTATGGCAATCAGAAAGACACCTGCTTTGGCAGACACCAAGCATGACTTACTGACACAAGGTCTCTTCCACCTAATCAGTTTAACACAGGAGTAAAAAACCAGATTTCATAGATAGTGAATAGATTGTCCAAGTCATTACTAAGACACAATAAAAGCCCTGTTTCTTCTTTCCTATTTCCCAAAGATCCTGCAGAACAATAATCAAGTAAATAGCTTTCCAAATATCATGAGTATCATAAGAGAGTTCCAAAATCAAGACAAAGTCATCAGACCTTATCACATGATGCTACTAATGTGGCAGGACAGTATGAGAAACTAAAACTGTTCATCCTTCATCCTGACTTAAACTGTTACACTGGGTATATTTCTATTAGCAAATGCAAGTTGTAAATTGGCTATAACCCAACATATAGCAGCCACAGCTATATACTGCAGCTTGGAAGCTTGAGGCTGGGTATTCAGAAAAGTCCTTCCTTTTCCTTACCCTGTAGAACACAGGCACAGTCCCTCTCTGCACCCTTGGGTGGGGCCAATCAGACAGAGAAATTAATGATGGAGTCTACTAAGCTTAAGAAAGCACCACTGACCTGGCATTATCCACAGGTTCTACACAAACAACAAAAACACTGTCAATTTCTGTAACAGAACCAAAAAATATCCATTTTGTCCCCAAAAGAGTCACACTGCAAGACTGCCTACCACAGAAATAAGCCCCAAAACTCCAAGAAACCCAGTTTTCCTACCTTGAGGAGGTTCGTTAGTAAATTTGATAGAGGACTGTAAAAGATTAATAGGAAACTCTGGGTGAACCTCTGTAGTGATCCAGGTCCTGAAACTTTCACTCATGGATTCTATTGTTGTGATGGTGTCCAATAATTCACCAAGAAACTCCAAGTCAAGGTGGCAGTTCTGCAGAAGGAGCCATCCTCCATCTTGCATGCACTGATTTAACAGGCGCCTTGCATGGACTTCTTGGCCCTGGCCCATTGAAATGGCACAACAAGGAATGTTCTGGAAGGAAAAAGAAAGGTTTTTTCCTATGTATAGATCTTTAGATTGATTATACATGACATATTCTTCTGTAGCTCCATGTGTAGTGACATTGTGCTAAAAAGAAAACTACTGATATCAACAGAGACTGATTACATTGCCAAGTTTCTAATTGCCAAGTTCTAATTGCCATTTCTCTTCCTCTCTGGGGAGGGAGGGGGAGTGACAGAGAGCATCTGCTACAGGCCTAGCAGGCTGCCCTGACCCTAAACTGTGACAATCATCTCTCTGACTCCTACCAGGTGAAAACAGAATTATCAAACCCAGTTGAACATTCTGTGGTGAGGGCAAGGGAACTGATGAAAATACTTAGTTTCATGAACAGCTTCATGTTCAAGACCTACATCTGAGTAATCCTCACACTGTGAGGCCTGAATAAATACTTGTCAGTCTGGACCTATGTTCAGCTGGCTAAGAGCTACCAAGGTTAAGCTGGAGTTTTGCTGCTACTGGGACTCTCTTACTGTGGAACAAAGAAGGAAGACATCCAGTCCTAAAGAGCATGAATGAGGCTGCCCTACTTTTTCAGGAGAAAAAGGTTAAGCATATGGGCACAAACTGTGCTGGATCATTTGGTCTTAGGGTCACAGAACAGGCCCTGACCCGATTTTACTGAATAGTATAAATACAGCTGCTGTATATGATCCTCCACATCCTGGCAAAAGATTTAAGGAGAAGAGAATGCCAAAAGATAAGAGCAGCTAAATCCTGCTCTCAGGTCAGTAAAACCTGAAATTGCAGCTAAAAGGAGAAAAGCTAAAAACCCTATGAAATTTGCTATGTGCTGTTGGAGCAAAAACTTTACCTTTAAAGATGTATCTGAGTACAGTTAGAACTCCCATAAATCAAAGAATGTTACTACCCCTGTAGAGTGCATAAATATTCAGCTGGTACACTATACACTAACAAAGCTTCTGCCATAATTTGATCTTCTCAGCAATGTTACCTCTGAAATGTAAAAATCAGTAAAGTATATAGTGGCATCAAGACATGGAAAAGGTATTTTTACTACGGACTGTCCTCATTTTACTCCTTATGAAATCACTCTATCAAAATGTCTGCATGTAGAATATTTCTCTCAATAGTGTGCCATACCAATATATCTGTGTCATCTTCATACATTGCTATCCAGATGAAAATACTGTCATTTTAGTCACTGCAGTGTCCCTGACAGTTCTGTTGAAAGTTCTGAGCATCATTCCCTGAGAGAAGAAATTATCTCTACAGTAATAAAAATATCTGGGTTTAATGAATCATAATATCCTAAAATAGAATCATAGAATCATTTAGGTTGGAAAAGACCTTTAAGACCATCGAGTCCAACCCTTAACCCTACTCTAGCACTAAGCCATATCCCCAAGCACCACATCTATAGGGCTTTTAAACACTAAGTACAATTTGCTCACAAACTAGTAAAATAAATACAAAGCCCTCTTACAAATACTTCTGAAAACTGTAAATGATTTCTCAATACATGTTTTCAAAAACAACTACTGAAGTGTAAACTGATTACAGACACTAACTCCTACTGGAGACTGGAAGTTGAAGAGCCAAATATGTAAATGAAAACATCATCATGAAACTGACACTCCGTTTGTATTCATAATATAGCCCATGAAAACAGGAATCCTATTACAAACAGCTAATGTGTTTACATGGACTTGAAAAGGGACTAAAAAATCTTGCCCATTTCTAATGTATTCTTGGAGCTAATTTCAAATTCTCTACAAAGTCAATAGAATATTTTGAGGATGTTTTGTGAATAGGAATAAAATTATTCTTCCCATAAACCTACAACTCCTGCTCACTCAGAAAGGGAGAAGGATGGCAGCTATGTCTGTATATTGGCTGGCTATTCATTTGCACAGTTTTGGGGGACACAAATCATATTAACAACTTCAGGTTTATTATTTCTAAGTTTAAAAAGTGAAGTGAGTTAGATCCTAAATTTAAGCACTCTTTATCAGACAAATTGTAGACAAAATAAGAGAGTGCTGATTTTTAAAGAGAACAAGCATCTAAATTTTCTAATTAATAAGGTAAAGATATTTGTAGGTGTTCCCACATTTACAAGTGCATACCAGAATCCTGCACCTCTAAATGAAGACATTCACACAGGAAGGAACATAATGTAGATCTACCTTTAAAAACTTCTCAGCAAAATTATGCTTGCATCTACATTGTGAAACATAAAACAAATCATATAATGCCTTAAAGTGATGCTGTGCTGTAAGAAATGTTGAATATCTGTATCAAGTGAATGGATTGAATGGTAGGGTCTCCAAATTAGTTTCACTTGGCACCATATTTATGATTGTTTTCTGTATCTTTCTGTAAATGTCATTGTGTCAGCTACTATAGTGAGTGTGACACAGTGAAACAAGTATTGCTTTGTTCTTATAGCTGAGAGATTGCACTAAGTAATGGACTATCATACTCTACTGGATAAAGACAGGGGGTTCATCAAAATCAACTGGAAAAAGCAGGAATGTAACTATTCCATTTCCTCAGTAAATGCATTTTGGCTACTGTTCCATAACTAACTTCCAGTGAACACAGGTGTGAATATAAATATCACCATTTGAATTTCTGTAAAATATGGAAATACTGTTTATATTTCAAAGGCTAGTTCCAACATCTTTATCAGCTGGAGCAAACTCAGCTTAGGAAGATACCTTTGATTTTGCAAGACGTTCTATATTTTCAGTGGGATCAGACCCCACTGATAAAAAGCATGTCAAGGGTGTTCGACAGTCACTTTCTGTCCACATTGCTTCCATGTCGAGGATAAATCCTTCTGCATATTTCCCTCCAAGGGATTCTGCAATGTAGTGTCGAGCCTAAAGGAAAAAGTTCAGAGTAAGATATACCTTTTATTTTTTTTTTAATTTTCCATTAATAACTGATTTGGAATCTATCTTTCTAAATGTTCAATTTCAACTTGGATGTAACAAAAGTTACAGTCCACGGGAGGCAACTATTGAAATTTCCAGATAGCAAACTTCAAAAAAAGAAAAGTAATTCTGCTCACACAACAGCCATCCTGTGAACATTGTTGTGTGGATGCTGGTTTTTTTCAAAAAGAACTAAAGAAATCCATGCAGAATAGATCCACTGCCAGCTCAGAGAACAGCCCAGATATTGCCCCTAAATTACTGACTGTTAAAGCCTGGTGGATAGCCAGACAAAAGAGTTTGTCTGAGGCTATACCAGCCCCATTTTTAGCTTCTTTAAGCATATATCATTGACATTGGCTCTATGGCATAACAGATTAAACAGATTTTTCATCTGACCCACTTAGACTCTTCCATAGATTTGCTGGAACTTCAAACAAATTCTCCTGTCTAGTGTTTACCCAACTCAAGTCTCTTATGCTGAATATCTGTTTTTAAAAAATATAAACATAGCTTAGACTTTATCCTTAAAGGTCAAACCTTCCCTATGCCTCTATTGTTCGCTTTTCACAAAATTTTTATGAAAGGACTTCTAAAGCTATTCTGGTGTACGAAGCTTATTTTTTTGACTGACATGATTTTCCAGCTGTGTAAACTATTGATGTAGGTATTATGAAGAGAAACATCCAGGAACAAGGTGGACTGAGCAAGGCACCAATCCCAGAAAAAATAACTCAGTCATCCACTTAAGTGTAAATTCTGCCCTAGCAAAGAAAGGAAAAATTTTGTAACACCTGGGGAAACACAGAGGGAAAATAAGAAATAAAAAAGCTAGTAACAAAAAAGATCCCCTCCTTTCCACAGAAATTACAATAATTGCTGTTTTTGAAACCACTGCTCAGAGACATTCTATCTCAAAGATTACTGTGCAAGACAATAAGAGTGTTGATAAGTGAGCAGTAGCAGCTTTATTATTTTGGTCTGTTTAAATTGTGGCAGATGGAGCTCCCATAAATTCTCTTTTAATTGACATTTGAAGAGAAGAAAAGGAAAAAAGATACAGGGGGTCTTGTGGAAAAAACAAATCCATGAAAAAATGGTGTTTCTTAAATACAACACAGATGATATCACAACATATAACATGTAAATTGAGATATGCAGGAAATCTAAAGTTCTACTTTCCATTGTAGCTAAAGAGAAAAAAAAAAAAAGTGATAAGAGGATACTCATAGGCTCATACTTCTCTTTTAGACCTACAATAGAGAAGAAAAATTCAAATATCACAGACTATGGAGAAATTGCTAGTCTATTGCATTTTCTTCTACAACATCTGCCATGACACAGTCTTAATTATTGCTTCCTCTGCATGAAGGGTAAGTAAACAGTTTATCTGCTATTTTAGTGCACTTATCAAAGTGAACTGTTCCCTTTCCACTTCTGTGAAAAAAAAATATTGATATATCTTCTAATTCAACCAGCAGTCCTACAGGATATGCCACATGGCACAACCATTGTATGAGAGCATATCTTACTTGGGCAACAGTGTGATCAGGGCACCAGCTACGGACAAGGAGCAGTTTATGGAATTGATCCAGCAAGCTGTCATACCCATCAGGAATCACAGCTTTTTCAGGTGCTTCTTCATCAAACCAAGCCTTCCAAGACTTCTCATTCCTAATAACTTGCACCAGGAGTTGATTAAAAGGGTACAAGCTAGATAATTGCACAAGATTGAGCCACGTCATGTCAAGGATCCACTTTTTAGGTTTTGGTTCCACAGAGTTCAGATCCAAACTGGCACCTCCTGCAAAGTAAAAAGCAGCATAAAAGAAAACAGCCATTATTAAAGGGAAAAGTAGCAAGTAATAAAAAATACATCTACAATTTAGAGTAAAAATCTTTGTAAGCCAGAACACAAAGACCTAGAATTTGCATGGAAGAGTCATTTAACAAAGATGGATTTAGGAACAGGTCTCATGACCTCCCAGAGCTGATATCCCAAGAATTTTTGTGCTGCTTTTTCTGCATCTGTAGAGCTGGAATGAAACTTGCCTGCCTACAAGGATACTCAAACCCAAGTCCTTAGGCCAGATGTAGACAGGACCTATGGTCACCCCAAACTGCCTTCACCTGGAGTGCTGACACAATGGTATGGAGGTGACATAATATTTTATAACATGTAACAGATTTCTATTTTTTTATACTGACACTTAAATGTGCTGCAGAGTCCTCACACATTCACATGCCTGCTCACCAACTGTATAAAGAGATTTTGCTGTCTCCAAGCTAACAGATATAGTTGTGACAACTCAAAAAAAAAAATAAAATAAAAGGCATACAGGAGAAATCATATGGTCTCTTCCAAAGCAATGGACTTTGTTGTTTTGTGGTTTTTTTTCTGTTCTGCAACGTGAACCAGTTAGATACCCTCATCTAAGCATTGTTTTGACAATGAATAATCTATATTTCTCTTGTTTTGGAAAATCAGAGTGGTAGGGGTTGGAAGGCCCCTCTAGATATCATGAAGTCCAACACCCTTGGACAGGACAGGCCACACTGGAACAGATCCAGGCAGGTTTTGAAGTCTCTAGATTTCATCTCCTAATTCCTTCTAGTGCTACACATGCCTTCATTCACCAGTTAAAAAAAAACACTAGATCTACTGGACACAACATATTGTTAGTGCAAGTACTGCAGAATCTGAATGTGTCTGTTCACAGATGTGTAAATATGAATATTTTTAGATAAATTACCTTTGATCAGTATCTCAAACTCAGCGTGTGAAATTTTCTTGGCCTCCAAGTCAATCTTCAGTGCCAGAAGCAATGTAAACAGGAATCTGTGATTTTCATACAGCCCTCGAACTGTATACTTGAAGACTTCATAGGTAAGGTGCTCTATTATGGACACTACCCGTTTTGCTGTGATCTGAGATTTTGGAGATCTTTCCACCGACAGGTCAAAAATGCCAAGGAACTGCCGTAAGGATGTTTGGTACATGACATTAACCAAGCTCATTTCCACAATTAGGAAATAAAGGATGCTGCCACGACCAGCAACAGGCCGATACTCTTCACGTGCGGTATTGATTTTCACCTCTGTCTCCGCTGCTATGTTTAATTTTTCACTGACCTTAAAATTAATTGAAAAGACCATACAGATTAAGTCATGTCACTCGTGATTTATACTGCAGAAGCAAAAGGAAAAGGTCTTGATTAAGATCACAATGGTATTTTAGTCAAGCTTTGCTTCCCTCTGTCAGTGTTTCAACACAGACATTGTGTCTCCTGTGTTCAAACACCAAGCACAATGGGATTGTTCAAACTTACACCAGCAAAGTATGCATGGAATATAAAGCAGTATCCAGGTGATAGCTTATTTTTGCCACATTTCATGAAGAAAAAATGATAGTATTACTACTATTTTTTTGTTATAAGTCAGATGTTATATAGTGGCTCTGAATGGAAAACAAAAATAATCTGCAACAATCTTTAAATCACAATTACAAAATGTATCTGCAATACATTCAAAATTCACCTCTTCTGCTGTTATTTTAGTGATTCTTAGAACTTCTACCAGAGACTCATCTCCAACCAAAGAACCCTCTGTACTTGTTAGACGGAAGAGTAGATTATCTTCAAGTTCCTGCATTTTCCTCTTGTTAGATGTCACTTCTTCCAGCAGTGTGACTCTTTCTGCCTCCAGTTCCTGTATTCAGAATTTTTCCTTAGAATATTAGAAATTAATTCAAAGAAAGTTTCCTTACAATGACCCAGAAAACATGTGATATCATGCATGATAGATTGGGGGCTTTAAGGCTTTTTCTGCAAAATAGAGAAATATGATATACTGAATTAATTTATATGAATATTGTATCTTTTTTAATTCATGTTGCATCATAAGGAGTGAAAACACATCAGAATTGCCAGGAAATGCTTCCTCACAGTAAGATGCACAAAGCACCAGAAGCCACAATGCATTAAGTACTTAAAATTAAATCGGGTAAAGGCCTGAAAGATGTACTGCATAGATTTTACATTATTAGGGAAGTTGACTGGGTGACCTTTTCCATTTCTGATTCCTGTGATTCTGTGACTTTGCAAGATACACTGCTCTACTGCTTATACAATAGGAAATGTTACAATTATTGTATATGCCATATGCAATTTTTATGCTATTTTTGCAAGACAGACAATGGAAAGGGAACAATGACAGACAATTCAACACAATACCACATGAAATAAGGCATCTCAATTTCACAACCCAACACAGCTCAGGTACACCCTTGCTTCCTACTTTTATTTGATCAATCAAGTCAACCTTTCTGTAAGAAAAGGATAGTTAATAAAACCAACCTCCCTACAAACCTATGGCTTCAGTTTATTTTCATTCTTGTCAACATGCCAAGTTAGAGAAAAAGGAGATGTACAGACAGAAGAAGCTCTCCTGTATTTCAAAGAAGTTTTTTTTATTTCTTTACTCACAAACTTATTTGGAAACCTCTTTGCTTCTATATTCTAGGGCTATCTAATGTAGCTCTGTGGAAGCTACAGATAACTGCATTCTAATTAGCATCAGTCATTCAGTTTCAGATTTTCTGCATTTTCACCTCTTTCTTTACCATTAATGCAAAACCACTAGAATTACACAAAACCTATCTGTTCAGTCTTTCTCTGAACCACATTTTTATGGGCTCCATAGGCTCTGGTTATCTACAGCAGGACATTCATCTTTTATTGAGACAGAACAACTATGATTTCTTCATGTCTGCTAAAAGGAAGAAGTTTAATAAATATTGATCACCTGCAACCATGCTTTAATTTTTTTACTTTTCTCAGAGACACAATTATGTTCGATTTGAAATAAACATTCAATTTGGTGTGAATTACAACTTCTGAGCTTTCATTTTAATAAGGAAGTAAATATTTCATTTTACTGTAATCGCACCATAACATTCATGTATTTATTGGTATGACTTCCATGGTGAAACACCTACATTTGTCCCCAGTTCCTATGATGAAATCTCACATCTCCTTGCACACTAGAGCCTGTATGGCAAAAGTAGTTTGAGTTAATACACATTTTTTTTCATGTAATTCAAATTAAGTTTAAAAAAGAATTCACAAGTCGGAGTGTTCTGACTGAACAAGGATGCTTTGCTATATATGAAGGAAAAAAGATGCCTGTGATGTATTTTTAATGCATTTTATTGTTTTCTTTCCAAGGACAGATCCCAAAATAAATGTTTAGGACCCTTCAAACAATTAAAAATCAGCTCCACATCGTTTTTCAGTAAATGCACAATTCCCTAAACTTTCATTCACATTTTTTGTTCTGGTATCTGGTTCTGGGGTATCTAGTTAAACGATCAGGAGCATAAATTGTGTTCTCATTTATGATTAATGAGGGAGTTAACAGGAGGAGTCAGCAGGTCAATTCCTGTCTCAGAGTCTGGTGTCATTGTCAGAGCTTTAGTTTCTTTAATCACAGGTTGGTATACACAGTACCTGGCCTGCTGGCAACTGACATGATCCACCTGCCTCAGAGGGAGAAAAGGATCCTGGAACAAGAATTAGCAGGGCTCATTGGAACATCTTTAAACTAGTTTGAGTCTACTAGGGATAAAACTTGTTGGGAGTGTGCAAGTGTTTGTAGGATGGGGTGCTAGTAAGAACCCTTGTTATACCACCTCAGTGGAGATAAGGGCTGGAGATAAATGGGGCAGCAAAGATGCAAGGGGTTTTGATGGGTTAGAAGCCATGGAAACACCTGAGAATGGTCAGGTAAGAATTAGGGCTTCCACCCTCAGAAAGGTGTTGGGAACATTAGCCCAGCTGAAGTTCATCTTCACCAAGGCATGTAGTGTGGACAACAAACAGGAGGAGCTAGAAGCTCATCAGGAAAACTGTGATATAGCAGCTATCACTGAAACATGGTGGGATGTCTCACAGGACTGGAGTGCTGCACCAACGACCACAAGCTCTTCAGAGGGGACATACAATAAAAGGGTGGTGGTGGCCTTCAGATGCATCAAGGGAAGCTTAGATTAGATATCAGGAAGAATATTATTTATTTACCAAATGAGTTATCAGGCACTGAAGTCTTCTCAGCATCAGTTTAATTATTGCACTAGATGATCTTAAAGGCCTTTTCCAATCTAGGAAATTCTGTGATTACCTCTATACAAATAATGCAAACTTCTTGATACCTGTTTTTCTGTAAGGATGACACGGCCAAGAAGCTGATCTTCCAGTCCTTTCATAGTAACAGTAAAGTCAATCACTGTTGTTCTTGCACTAATTTCTGGAGTATAGGCAGGGTTGGCCAACTTTGTTGTCATATAAAGGGTAAACCCCTTCATCACATCCACCTCCTTGTCACCTACTTTTACCTGAAAATAAAACATATTACTTGATTTTCAAAAGCTGAATTAAGAAAAACATTTCATCTAGTGAAAAACAGATGAATTCTTTTTTCTACATTTTTCTTTACAAAATTTCCTGCTTAAAGAGTAAAAAACACCCCCATGAGTTCACTGCTCATCTTTCTAAGAGTTGCAAAGGTGTGAATTTTGGCAGTATCCACATAACCATAAACCCAGCACCTGTCCTACTGGCTTTTATTTTCATGTTGACAGTTCATCTTACTTTGTGTGCTGAACCAGATTTTATGAAATTTTTTTCCAAGATGTTATCAAGAACAGGATCAAGTTCCTCTCCAACATCTTCTATTAACAGAGGTCGGCCAAGGGACAGGCAGTCTTCTACATGACTTCTGAAGAACTTGTGGTTCATAGCTGTGACCTAGGAAGAGTGGTTCACAATATAGCACATAGAAAAGAGTACAAAAATATATTGCAGCTTCTAAAAATCATATTCATCCTGGGACATCTACACAAATAATTACATTTTAGGGATCAAAGCTCATCTCTGATTAAATGAATGGACGTTTTGCTTTAACAGAAAGGGGGATAGAACTTGATGTTTTTCTGTGTTGGTAGCTATTGCTTTACTTATCTACATATCTAGCTAATCACTGTAGGACCTTTTAAATATTAGTGATTTTCTGCTCAGAATATCACTGTGAAGCAGGGAAATATTTGTAGGGTTCAGACAGGAAACCATTGTTCCATAGGAGGCCTGGTCTCACACAAGGTGTTGAAATTTCCAGTTCAGTTCCCATTTCACAATATGAAGTCTTAAAATTGCTAAGAATCACACAGACTTCTTCTAACTTAAATTTAATAAATTTAACCTAAGTCTTTGAGATGATAATTGAATAACCTTTCCAGGCATCTGTTAATCTGTGGTTTTGGAGTGGTTTTTTTTGTATCAGAAAGGCATGTTTTTAAAATAAATCCTTGTCTTGCAGGCAGTGCTCTTTGCAAAAGATATAATTAAAATATCTAAAGGCACATTAGACAGCCTTAAAACAGTATATTATTTAAAAATTTTTAGCATGTTCCACCACACTGCACTATTAGCTTTGTTATATTGTAGGCATATGCACCAAAAGAGCATGCTGCCCACATTTTTAGCCCAAATGAAACCAAGGGATGAAGTCAGTGTCTTAGTGACCAACAATATAACTGTAAAAGGACCCTAACAAATTGAAATAACCCAGATGTAAAGGCACTATCTAAGCAATTGGGTATTTGGTCTTGACATCACTTTGTTTTTGAGGACCCAAAGTAAGGTCTGATGTAAAATAGAGGAAGCCATTCTACCACTATGTCACAAAATGCCTAAATTCTGTGAATACCATTAATATATTTTAGGAGAGCTTTTTAATCATGTTTTTAATAAAGGCATCCATTTTACCAAAATCTATTAATGTTGTACATTATTTTTCTGTATCTTCTCAGGCAAAACTTCTCATTTCCACACCATTTCTGAGCACACAACTTACCATTGGTGTGAGATAGTAAATTGGGCCTTTCTTACTGGTGCTAGGAAATAGAGATATAGGTCAAGTTCCATAATGTTAAGGATTTAGCTACTGACATCATCATGATGATGGGTTTGATATGCCCCAAAAATCACTATTCTTTTTCTAGTTCTTTCCTTTTCTTTTCCCTATGTTCCTCTTAAAATGCATATTCAATAATGTTATTGCCATGCAGCATCAATTGCCTGACCCTGCCTAGTCTTAATTTTTCAGGTCATTTACTTCCCTCTGTGTTTCTCTTTCTCTACAAGTAATTAAAAGATTCATCATAAATATACATATGGCATAAAATATAATTCCAATTTTATAATTGCTCTTGAAAATGTCTTTCTGGAAGATGACAAAACAGTACAAGCTATTTCACCCTGACACAGATAGGTCACAGATTTTGCATCAATTGTGTTTTAATTCTCTAACTCTATACCATAAACATCAGATTTAAATGACACACAGCCAACAAACAATGACAGAAAAAAATAGTTTGCATTGCTAACTATAATGTTAAACAACACACAGATAAAAATATTGAATGAAGTGTTTACCTGGAGTCCTTTATTCTTTTCCTTATTTTTAATCCATATCTTTCCTTGACCTTGTGGATCAATCAGCAACGGATATCTAGATGTTTTTGTGACAATTATGCCATTCTGAATGGAAAGGTCATCATTTGGAAGACCCTGGAGGTTCCATTCACCCACTGTAGTGTTGTCAACAAGCATAGCAGTCAGGTTCAGGTCCTAAGAGAACACATATAATTACAAAATCAGTACCAGTTAGAGGAGTTACACTAAAATGTTTGATGGAAGATTTTTTTGTTTTATTCAGAAAACAATGCATGATATACTGTATTTGGTAGGTTTTCTTTCTTTCAAGTTCAATGCCTAAATCATTAAAGTTCAGTAATAACAAGTTAATTCTGTTGAGGCATTTATGACATTCAAAGAGTGTTGGAGAAATTCTGAAGCCAGTTCAATGTCAATCTGATCTTGGAATTGTCAAACTCTTTTCTCACTAGCTCAAGAAGAAAGGTCATCTGGGTCACAAGAACTTTCAAGAAGTTGGAAAGTGCCCTCCAAGTGTGTATATGAATACAGGATGGCTTGTTGGAGACTGAGAAAATTATATATGCTATGGATTGATAACCATGAACTATCATGACAAGTTATTGTTTATGTTCAGAGTTCTTCCTAGCTCATATTTATTCTTAAATTTTCATTTGCATCCCTTGACTAATCTTTATTTTATTCACTATAAACAGTGACTGGCTTCTCATAATGCATATGTGAAGAAAACAGTGCTTAAAATCACAAACTAATTTCCTCAAATTAAAAAAAGTATCTTAGTAATGCCATTAATTAAGAAATAATAAAGTCTAAGGGGTTTATTATTATTTTCTCCAAAAAAACCCTCCCACTTTTAATCTTTCTCTACAAATAATATGTTTAAAAAGAAACATGTGACTCCTGCAAAAATCATATCATTCAGCATTTGAAGACTAAAGCAAAATTTCAGATAACATGAGACTTGAGATACAATCATGAGAGTTAATCATACCAGTGCTTTCAAGACTCAAAAGCCCCTTTGCTTTTTGTAGTATTCTGTTGAAGAATCTGAATGAAGCAACAAAATCACTCTTAGAAGACAGAGAAACTTTAAGAACTCAATTTCCTTTTATGAAAAGGACAGTAAAACATTTAATAGCCAATATCTTCAGCACTTGGAACCTAACCCCCTATTAAGCTCCTTAAGCAGATAAGGAGGGTCTAAATGGCTTTGATTTTTTTTCTTACAGCAGCAGGAAGCATCAGTCACTTTGCAACTCTGAAACTTAGCTAATTTAAGTGCCTAACTACCCAGATAGATAGCTAATTTTAAACAGCTCCCTTTAAATTGCTATGACTAAATGACTCATACACCCACAGCCAGTTAGTCTGTGACAAAGGCATGCAGATGTCAAGCCTTTTGCTTGAACTGCAAATCTGCTTTCTTTCCTGTGGTGTCAAGAGAAGCCCATATGCCACCTCTTGTGAGTACTTAATTCACTGGAAAAAAAAAAATTAGAACTCTCTTCCATACACTATAATTGAAATTATATTCCTTTCTTGAACAGCAACTAAACTGTACAGTACTTATGATTTCTCAAAATCATTAATGATGGCATTCTGCATCTAACCTGTCTATATGAAAAACAAAAAAACAATCAAAAAGTATTCCTCTAATTTTGAAGGATGCAGCTGAGTAGTGATGTAGCTAGACCATCTTTAGAGAGACAAAATTATAGTTCTTTATGTCTTACTTTCAAAGGACATTATACACCCAAGTTCTCAAAGTAAGAATCTTGACACACACTCCCCAAGGTAGGAAGCTTTTAAGAACATTTTGTACACTGAATTTGAGAAAGAACTTCCCTGGGATAAATATATGTAGGATAACTCCTATATCATACTGGTAAAGAATCTTTCCTGAAACTAAACTAGCATTGGTATTTTATTAAGAAATCCATCTTGATATTACTTATCATAAGGAACTTTCAAAGAGATTGGGCAGAATTATTCATATTTGTAAGTCATAGCATAATTTGGGCTGGGCTGTGAGGTTCACTTTGTCAGGTCAAGGTTAATCTCTGTTACAAGAAGCATTATGCACTACCTAACATTAAGGAAAAAAAAAAAAAGATTCCCATGTAGTTTCTATGAGATGAACAGCATGACAAACCTCTCATGGCAAAGAGGTCTCCCTAATAAAAGTTTTAAGTGTCAGATGCCCTTAAAGCCTGAAAAGAAGATGCAGCAGGGATACTAATCCACCTTCAACTGTTTCACAGTGCTACAGACTCAGCTGTCCACAGTTGCTCACTTGCTCCCAGCACTTTCCCACTGTCTCTCTGGGTGAGAGGTGATATTTCCTCCTTCAAAACCTACAATAGTCTTTTCTATAATTGGGTGTATGAGTATTTTTATGTCCATCAAGAATTAATCAAGCTATGTTAAGAATAAAAGTGTGAAGCTATAAAAAGGAAAAACTGCTCAGTTCCACTTCACATGTATTTTCCAGAAAATCTAGATGATTAAAATGCTGCACTTAGCTAATCCTAAATCAAAATAATGGAAAATTTTGCTCCTAGACTAGTTTGTTGTGCTCAAAATTTAAGATATTAATAAGAGTAGGTTGAAGAATTTATTATGTAATGTTAGAAATACAAAATTTATGAAAAACTTTCATTCAAATTCACCCTTTATAAACTAGATTTACAGTTCAGAATAAAAAGTGGATATCTAGAGAACAAGAGCAGGTTTTTAGTGGCAGCACATGAGTCTGCAGGTGGTAAAAGTGGAAACAGATGACAGTATAAAGAGCATCTTAAAACATATTGTTTTAGAAGCTCAGCTGTCAACTGTGCAGATTTTTTATTTATTAAAAACTTGATGGAATGTGACAGCCTGTATATTATCTTCCCATTATGTACTTACCTGGGAAGGAATGCTCTGCACATTATTTCTCTGCAAGGCAAAGAATGAGGTCAGGACAGAGCACGAACACTTACATTGCTGTATGGAATCTTGCTGTTGTCCATCTCCCTCTTCCATAATTGGAGCAGCAAATTCCTGTACTCCTGATTGAAAGGTCCAGAGTACGAGAGAAATCCAGTGGCCAGAAGAACATTCCCCACTAAATTAGTAATTTGATTTTGAAAGTTTTTGCTGGTTGCTGTCCAACGTAGCTGTGTGTAAAATATTACAAAGAAGTGAGAGTAGGCAGGCACGAAGCTAATATGAATTTAAGAATGTATGACTTTCTGGTAAATAATTGTTCTTTGAACTAGAGAAGCTTTTTTAAATTTAGAAAATAAATATTTAACCCATAGTAAGTCTTGCTCCAGATATAGTCTTCTGATTGTCTGAATTTTCAAAAGTGGAATGAAATAACAGCTCTTACAAGAACTCATAGTAGAAGATTCAGAAAATCCAGAATAAGGCATTTTGGCATTGCTCTTAAATTTAGAAAATCCATTAAAATATCATTAAGTATCTAATATTTTTTACTGATACACTTTGAAGTAAAACTGCAAACAAATGCTGAAGTCCTGACCTCACAGGACACATTGGTTGAAGTCAAAGCTGTCATAAATTTTTACTGTGTGAAATCAACCAAGGAATTATCAAAGCAAATAATCAGATAAGAAAAAAACCCCACCATATCCTGATTCCTCTGGAAACCTCCAGGCTGAAGCCAGAAAAATATGCATAGTAAAGCTAAGTTTCAAGCTCAGTGCAGAGGGAAACAATTAGCCCATAATTCTGTAAAAGGCTTCAGCAGAAATCTGAACTTCAAATACAATTCAGGAAATTAGTCAAGCTTCAAATTCCTATTCTCGTATACTTGCTGAGAAAAAGAGAGTAATCCTTCTTATAAATATTTTAGGGCAATTATTTAGGTTAAGCTTAATTCCTCTTCTTACTAAAGATAAAATGAATTTGGGTCCTTGGTTTTAAACCTGAACTTTATTCCAATAAAGTTATGTCATAGCTGTATACTATGACATAAGACTTCATACAAAAGCATGAACACAAGATATTTACTTTGTTAGAGACATTAAATTCAGGGGGAAAAAACCCAAAACACAGATAAAACTAAAATAAAGTGTCACGAGATAAAGATGTCACCATGTTTTGAATTTCTTGAGCACTACTAATGATTGTTATGGAGTATTCTCAAAACTGAGCACCTACTCTGTGCTGAAAAAAATATATGTACTAGTACCTTTTCTCCACCTAACCCTTCAATCAGAGCTGTGGCATTGGTTATCTTCTTTCTGCATGCCTCAGCATCATCCACTAAGGCTTGCTTCTCTCTCATGGCACTGTCATACAAGGCTTGTACTTGATCCAGTTCCATTTGCTTCTCATCCAGCTGAATCTGTGCATTATTCAGTTCTGTTTGGGCAGCTCCAAGTCTTCCTTCTTGCAGGGCTAAATTTGCCTACAATTAAAAGTACAGAGTAGTTAGTATCCATTAAATGCCAATCGCTCTTGACAAATATTCAATGGCACATATACTGTTAAAAATAATATCTGAGATATATTTATCTCTTTATTCTGTTGTTACATTCTTTAATCAATGTACAAATTTGCAGGCAACATTTAGTTCTGCTTTCTGTGTTTGATTCTACCTAATGACAGTTAGACTGCAGGCCATATAGCTAAAGACTGTAGATATCCATTTCTAGGAATGAGTTAATTTTTGCACACTATATTTTCTAAAATATAATCACTATTAATTGGTTTTCACAAGTTGTCACATCTGAAATAAATGAGGTCCTGAGTTTCGGTTAAGAAGCCATTTAAAAATATATTGGATGGATTCTGCAGGTGTTGAAGGGGATTTATCTCCTAGAATAGCAGTTAGGATAAAGCAGCTTGATTAATTCATTCAGTAAACCTGCTTTTAGCACTGGATGATTTAGCCTGTGCTAGTACTTTATGCAACTTAATTGTACATTTATTTTCAATTATTTTCTTAGCTTCACTCCAGTGCTTCCTGCAATATCTCCTGAATACTTTAAACACTTCCCCCCTCCGTCACCTTCAGTTTTAAGCTATTTGTGATTGTTTATTTATACCTGACAATATGCATCATTTTGCCAAGAAATTCAAGTTCAGTTTGTCAGCTACGATGTGACAAGAATGGAAATACTCAAATCAGTTACATTTTTATGCAATCTTAAGTCATATATATTCCAATAAAAACTGAAAGAGCACTTTTGCAGCTTTCAGAGTTGCATCTACATATAAAGCCACTATTTCCCCTAGGTCTTATTCTCTTTTATAGCTCTCAATAGCCACATTTCAAATTCTGTTTTCATTAGTGAACATCCCATTATTTGAAAAGAGAATTGCTAGTTATAGATAATAGAAATATAGACTTCTCCATCAGGTGCTTGAATCAAAAATATCATGCTTTTAACCAGTTTGAATCAGATCTGTGTAGATATACTAAAAGAATATGCCAGGAGTTTTGAATATATATCATTGATACAGTGGCTTATACAAGAAGAGGCTGAACATAAGTACAGTGGAAACATATCCAATTGAATGTATTTCTTCAGAAAAGAGCCATAAAATCCCCTGTAGAAGTAATGATTATAAATCAGTATATAAATATCCAAAGTCCTTTTTTTTCCAATATGCTCTCAAATGAAATATTTCCAAGACAATAAAGCTCTCTGTGGGAATGCAGACAATGGCAACTGATCCCTTTCTACTGTAGTTCAATGTTACAACAGAATTCTATGCCAGGTGACAACTTAAATTATATGTACACTCACATGTAGCCATTTGTCACTCTAGTTTTCTTCAAGAGTTGAATTTCAGAGAAATTAAGTGAAGAATACCTCTCTCCTCCTCCACATTCTACCAAGACCACAGTGTGGTAGAATTTCACTCTTCCCCAAGCCAGCAGGACTGAGTTTTCTTGCAAACACAGTGCCTGGCACCAAATCTGAGCACAGAGTATCAGTATCTCCCACTTGCAGATAGCCAGGCTCAGTAAAGAGCCTATGCTGAAAACTGTGTTCACACAAGTTAACAACTGTACCAAGAATAGGTCTGTCATGGTAAAAACATTGCCAGGATTTAAACAGTTTTTTAACAAAGGTTAAACTTTTAACCTCTGTCTGCTTGACTTCACAACTGGATGTGAAGAAACAAAAATCCCTTGTAACTCATGATCTTTTTAGGCCAAAATAATGGAACTTTTTTTTCTGCTCAATTATAGTCATGCCTCAGAAAAATGAGTAATATGACATACCTTAAGTGGAAGAACTTCTTTATTAATACCATAGAAGTAAGCCATTGCTTGTGTCCATGAGCAAAGACCTGCTACATTTCCACACACTTTTTTAGCAGTCTCAAGATTATAATCCTCCATATCCAAATAAGGCTCTAAAAGCTCCACAGTTTCTCCTGTAATTGAGTCCTAGACAATGAAAAAAAATAAATTATAATGCATTTTAGAATAGTCTGCTTCACAAACATTTTTCTTTTTAAGAACAAGGTGTTGCCAGTTCTTACAGAAGAAATGAACAAAACAATACTGTTGCCTTTCTTATAGAAGACAGAAATTTAGTTGGTTTTTGTGAACTCAGGGGAAAATATCTTATTTCCACTGCAATATATTGGTTTCAGTTTGCATTTAATATCTGTATTTGACCCGTAAGAATTACAGACATTACTTGTACTCTAAGCTCCATGATAACCTGAAGCTGATCTAAGTTATTGCTGCTACAGGACTGTACCTGCTTTCTGTTCCCCTAAAGCAGATGTTCTTTCTCCATGCAGTCACCACTGCTCAGTGAGCTGGTTTGGAAGACAATATGACAAAAATCTAAGCAAGTAAGGTAATGATTAGTTTTCTTCTAGGTGAGTTCCCTGAACAAGCTCCCCATGGCATCAGACAGTCATCAGTGTGAACACAGCTAAGGGAGTCAAACATGCAGCTTTAGGAAGTAAAAGGATGAAACTGCAAGGCACTGAATTCACTGCACTGAAACTAACCATTCTTAACTTTAAAAGCAATTTCTTTCAGATGTTCTCTTCATTATTCTAATCTCAGATTATTTTCCCTTGTTCACAATCTGTTGAGAACATGAAAAGCCAGATCTTTGATGGTGGTGGTTAATCTATAATTATGTAAGCGTCAGATGAAAATGGAATTCATCTCCTTAAGCATTGTAGAGAGTAGAAGAGCTTATATGGGGTAACAATGGTTGCTTAACAATAGAGGCATTAAGAATCTTCTTTTTCATCAATGTATTAACATGCATCTAAAAGTCCATTCATACTGTCAAGCAATATGCCCTTTTCCTGCTTCTCTGCATAGCAGAAAGGACTGTCTTGTACTTGTCTGATCCCTAACTACTATAATAACAAAGACATTAATTACATTATTCCTAAGATCAGTCATAGTGATGTTTTCATTGTAAAAATATTGCTGGACAAACATTTTGACTATTTCATTCTCCTATGCAAAATTATGAGCTAGCAACCTGTAAAAGGTTAAGCAAAGTTCAACCAGCAGTGGCCTAAATCTATTCTAGATCTTAACAAAATGTTATGCTTTTCCCCCTAAATAATGAATTATAAACCTAAGGAGCTATCTCATCCACCAGCCTTCCTTGCCTAAAAAAAAGTAGGAAAGAACAAAAATCTCACAAAGTAGTAAGCAATGCAGTCTACTCAGAACTCTAGATACTATTAACTTTCTTCTCATATATATTCAGTCCTAGAAACACAAAATGAGGCAGCAGTACAGCATGTAAAATATCTCATCAGGAACAGAAGTAGTCAAGTGCTCTTCACCATGTTCCTCAATATCATTTCCTGCAAGAATTCAGTCCCACAGAGGTTGTTCTGACTCCCCTGTGTAAAGCTAAATGTGTTTCAAACTACCAACAGGAAGAGACATGATATTAATAAGTACCAAAACTGGAACCCTCATTAGAGGGAAGCTTGGTTAAGGAGTGCATAATTAGTACCCATTATATTTAAACTCATCTCATTCTGTTTAGTGAGGCTAGCACTTGGAAAAGTGACCAGATTGACAGCCCCAGGAAGAGACTGTCTACAGAATCAGGGTAAGTTTCCATGTGGTGCCTTGTCAATATAGGTCACTGGAAAAAAATGTCTGTTGGGAATGGTGAGAAGCAAGGTTTCAAGCCTCATCTGCACGACAAAAGCACTCCAGCAGCTTAGAAGAGGCATTGGCAAAATGCACAGTTAAAGCAGATTAATAAATCAGTGAATAAATGAAAGAGAACGTTGTTCTGCAGTGTTGCACAAAATCTTTTTTTTTTCTTCCAAAACCTGATGGTTTTCTGGATTTTAAAGCTGGTTCATGATTCTGCCATACCATATTCCAGCCTAGCTCTTTTTCTGCTCCAGTTACCTGTGACATTTTTCTCTTCCCTGCAGAGAAATTTCCCTCGACTCACAGTTCAGTGAAACTTGTAAACAGGAAAAGTTTCTGTCCTGACAGAAATAAAACCCTGTGGTTTGCTCTCCCTTTTCTCACAGTTGATACTAAGGTCTCTTATTCTGCAATTTAACTACATTTCTAGTGAAAGATCCTTGAAAATTCCCAAAAATCTCAATAGTTTTGCTCATTTTCTTCTGTATTTCCTTCTAGTAAGCTCCTCACCAAATAATTCTGGAGACAGAATTCTAGATAATTCTTATATTCTAACAAGCCTGGTAGCAGTGCAGATGATGAGCCATTTGAAATACCAACTGTGAGCCCTTTTAAGGGAAGTTCCTACCGAGAAGCAGGAGCTGCCTGAATAAAGACAACACTAAGCTTCTCCCAGTTTGATCTTGTGCTTGAGGTACTTATGTCTGCCATCAGAAATAATGAACTATGAAAATGGAGAGGAATATAGCTGTAGATGACTGTAAGGACACAAAAGCTCATCTGTTTCAAACTACCTTTATAGGTAGGAGAGAGTTTTGTGTGATTTCTAAGCACAGTTTCAGGAGTACTAGTGCCACTATTAACTTCTTACCTTCTGGAAAGTAAGCAGCATGCTGAGAAACCCTGAATTATTCATTAGCTTCAGAGCCTCAGTCCATGATGGCTTCACACACGGGCGTTCTTGATCAATTGTTACTGAGTCTATGTTTCTTTGGAATAGAAGTAGCACACAGTCCATAATTCGCATTATCAAATGAGGAGGTTTACCCAGTTTGCGAACAGTTGCAATATCAGAAGGTTTGATTGTCTGAAAAAAAATAAAAACATTAAATAATCCATCTATTCAAGCATTCACATGATGATAGAGAAAGATGGGGGGTTTCTGGGAGAACTGTATACATAATACAAGTGCTGCAGTTTTGCAGGTCACAGAAGTCCTTAAATCTAATGCCACTCATTGACTGCTTTACTACCTGTCAGTAGAGGAGGTACTGCCCATCTTACCTCTCCACTGTCTCAGTTTTCAGGTTTTTTTGTACAAGGATGAACAAGGGAGTGCTAGTCCTTTCATTTTTTATTTTTTTTTCATGTCAGAAGCATGACATATTAATACAAATAATAATCATTAACTACATACGTGTTTAGAATATCTTAGATTCTGACCTGCAGGGCTGCCTCAGCTTCTTCCAGTGCAGGTCTTGCAGCTTCAAGCTTCTCTTCTGCTGCTGCTTTATCAATGGCTATGTCATCCACAATAGCCTGAGCCTTGTCTTTCACTTTTTGTACCTGCATTTTGACCTTCTCAGCAGCTTGGGCTTTCATAGTTACTTCCAATAAAACTTCATCAGCTTTTTTTGAAGCTATAGCCAAATCTTTCTCCTTCATCACCAACTCTTTGGAGAGCTGATTTACTGAAACCTCAGCTTCCATCAGTTTTTCAAGACCTGTGTTGGATAAATTCCATTTTAGCAACAGAAACACCTGTTGAGAGAGAAACCTCAACCTGAAGCAATCTGGATACTTAAAATAAGTCACTTAGGTTGATCTAAGTAATACAAATGAAGACACAAGGAGACTAGGCTGATGTTCACATTTGCTTCCAACCACCATTCAGTTTCAGAAGCTGGTTCATTGTTTACTGTGTAAGACCTTGCACAGTGTAACATCTTGGAAATTTTACATTTGACATAACTGTTTACTTAAACAACTCTTTGGAAGGACTGAAAAAATTTACCTTCCTTTCCTCAGATTCAGCCCTTGGTATGCATACATGTCAAACCAGGAGTTGTAGTTTAGTTAAAAAGTAGTTAATGTTAATATCTAACTAATACTATTCTCAAAAGTAATCTGCAACCTGCAACATTCAAAAAGTTAATTGAAATAAAACCCCTACATACTTTGTAATCACACACAATGCAGCTGAAAACATATGAGTTATGTCAATTTAAATCTGTACTTCTACCTTCATTTACTCAGATTCTTCTCACCTCTTTAAAGACAAATAAAAAAAAATCAAACAGATTTTATGGTACCTGTTCTTATGCGTTCAGACAAACTTCCAACACTGGCAAACTTCTCTTTATAAATAGCTTTGTAGCCTCCAATGAAGGACAGATAAGATTTTGGAGTCACAAATGTTCGTCGCCTATATCGTTCAAAGTATTCAGTGCATTTTTCAGCTACAATATCTTGAAATGTTCCCATGGTGTTAACAACACTCTGTTTCACTTCATCTGTGCACTCAATATGGTAGGAAATTAAAAAATGCTGTGCAACTGCTACAAGAGCATCTTTAGGCCAGCGCTGGAACCAGTCCATGGTACAGCCTGAAATCAGACCTGGAAATTTCAGTGCACGAGTTCTGAATTTTTCCCCAACAGGAGAAAAGCAAAGAACCACATGCAGGTTATTACGAACTCGAGCAAAAAAGTAGTTATAAAGATTTTCTCCAGTGGGAGCATGCCTTGGGTGCTCCTTCTTCATTACTGGTATCAGGTCTTGTGTGATTTCAGCTATTTCATCCCGTGCAAAAAGATTTGAGACTTCACCTGAAGCCAAAACATTGTTCATGTACTCAAGGAAAGATTCATCTCTGATTTCATTGTCTGTGAATATAAAAACAATGCCCTTTCCTTTTTGCCCAGCAGTGCGGTACAAGACTTTCAGATCATCCAAAAGGTTGTTGGTGGAATATGTTCTGGGATAGAAAAAGATTGAAGAAAGAGAGAGCAAAAATTACAGATCATTTAGGAAATGGCTTGGCTTCAAGGCACAAAAAAAATCTACAATGAGAAATTAATACCCTAACTCCTGGTTTGGTTTTGTTTTTTTTTTTCTTAAACATTTTCCCAAACAGAATCATCAGTACCACAAATCATGGGAAAAGAGGTGAAGGCAAAATGACAACATATTGGCAAAAAAACCCAAAACAAAACAACAAGATGGTAAGAGCAATACTACATCTAAGGTAATTATGTTGCTGCTTTGTATATCCCTGCAGTTTGCCAATGTAAACTTCTTACTAGAACTGTAGGTTAATACCAATGGATTGTGTGGTCAAGTAAATTCTGACACCTGTAACCATTATGTAAATACAGCTGCCTTATCTTTTGAAGATATTAAGAGCAGGTTAAAGGAAATCACTGAGACAAGAAAAAACAAAACTAAGGGGTTTATTGTGTTATTTGATTTAAATGAAATAAACCCCCAGAAATTATGGTTGAATATTATGATTTGGGTTGATCAGCTCTACTGTAAATGGACACCATGACTGGGTCTTTCACTACACTTTTATAGATGGTGCAGTCAAAATTAAGATGCAATTCCACACAAATTAAACTTCAGGTTTCAGACGATGGAATATAAAACCAAGCAAAGTTTAATAAAGTGGCAGATTTTGTCCAAAATCTTCTTAGCCAATTGAAAATGAAATTAGGAACATATTTTCTTTGAGGCCAGTCTCTCTCTTCCAAGAGTTTCTTCAAAGTCATAATACCTACAATACATACATGACCCATTCTTCAGTATTCAGTAGTTTTCTATTTTTATATTATATATGCCTTACAGAAAGGCTTCCAGTTCTCTTCCAACACCATCTTAATAGGCAGCAAAACAAAGACTCAGGACTGCATTTGCCCAGATGTTTTTGATTGAAAATGTAGTTTACAATGTAAAGAAAAGGTTTGACAGGTTTGGTTTTCTTTAAACTGTGCAACATTAATTTCTATGGTAAATTAAGGAGTAAATGTCTATGTACACTATATTGTGTTACCTTGTTAAAGTAATCTGAAAGCTCTCATATCCAGCAATATATGATGCTAGTCTGGTCAGACTCTGCTTTCCAGATCCACCCACACCCACCAACAATGCATTTCCTTGGGGAGTACGAATAATCCTCGATATTTTAATCAAATGGATGATTGCATCCTGTGTATAGAATGAAAAAGGGATTCAAAGATGTCAAAATAATGTATATTAAACTAGAAGCACATCAAGTAAAATTATATTCACAATGTGCACTGTAGAAACAAATGAGTTATGCTTTGCATTATGCAAGGCAGAAGAAAAGATGGGGATCTGCAAAGAGATGGGATGTTTTGTGGGAGTGAAGGTAGCTGGGAGACAGCAACATTTATAGAGCTTATTTGAAAGGCTCATTGGATACAGGCCTAGCCATTCTGAGCTATATCCAAAGTAATTAGATGGAAACATGCAAGATCCATGTATCAGCAAGTGCAAAAGACAAAGAACTTTCTGTATTACTATAATTACAGGCAGTAATACCTTGAAAAACACTAAATCCATCTTTGATCCTCTGATGGTTTCATTGTACTGCTGCATGAACATCTGTAACCTTTCAGCCAAATAATCCAAAGATGGGATAGGCTCATAAATTTTAGGAGCCTTCAGCTCTGAATCATCATGTTCATCTCCAGTGGCTTCTGGGACATCATGCAAGAAATCCACAAAATAGAATTCAGTGGATTTATCTTCAAATAGCTTTTCACCGTGTTCTGCAGAAGCAATCTACAACAATACACAGAGAATTGCTCTCATTATGAAACATTCCACTGGCCTCTTTCTGTGGCAAATATTGCAACACTATTTTCCTACCTTTTTCATCATATCTTCAAACCAGTCTTTATCACTTTGGGTGATGAACCTGTCTGCAATGACACGCCTGCATTCATGCTGGAACAAGGCTACCAAAACACTGGTGCTCTGGCAGACTTCAGAAGTCACTGTAAGTATTCCTTGCCAAATACGACTGAGGTCTCGTAAGTTAAAGATGTAATGAAATCTAGCTGGAGTTGGTAACATCTACAAAATAATATCATAAGCTATATTCAGATAACTACTAAATAAAAATACTTCCTATCTAGTATTAAAAATGGAAATTTTCACAAACTTCAAAATCAATATTCCCATGAATTATGAAAGTTCACATGGAAAAGTGGAAGTAGATGAGGAAATGTGAAGAAAAGAGCAGAAAAATGAGAAAAGAGGATTTAGCAAATTCTATATTAACTGCTACAGGCAGTTAATAAGCAGCAATAAATACCATTTCTGTTGGTTATACTGGTCAGCAGTTGAGTGGTCAGTAGTTTCGTTAGAACAGTCTATAAAGTTTATGGCTACAGTTGAGTTGTGAGCAACAACAAAACAAGCTTTTCTTGTTGTCCTTGTCCTTCCTTGCCAGCTTGATTTCAAGGGAAGCCTTAGCTTTCCTTGTTGCATCCCTGCATTCTCCCTATAGTCTTCCCAGGTGTCCTGTCACATACATTTTATTTCCTATTTCCAAGCAAGACTTGCTTAGGAATTTCAGTTAATTTATCATGTGTTTGAAACTGAAAAAAAAGCAAACGTTTAGAATTGCTAAATACTAGATTTGGTTTGAACTGATTCCCTCTGTGACACATTTAACTTTTCCTTTCATTCAGATCTTAAAAGTTTCTCACAATCTTAAATATCTTTACAGAAGATTGCTGTCTAATGTTTAATTTATTGTTCCTTATATCCTTAACATTTTCTCAACTAGAAGATATCTAAATCTTCCTATCAGCTATGCTTACTGTATTCATATAATGCAATTCTTATACTCGTTATAGAAGGCACTGCATATTTTTACATGTTTAGTCTGCTCACTAGATGCAGATAGCAACAAATTCAGAACAGAGACATCAGTCAGCAGTTATGCATACAGGTCATAGCTTCACAGTATGAAGTATGAACACATGGCAGGACAGGAGACCTGCATCTTCTTGCTTTGTCATGGTATCAATGTTTCAAAGGCTTCTTAACAGACATTTACCTTTGCTTTTGTCGTTTGCCAAACCTTTCGAGCTGTAGGTACTAATGCTGAAGCCAGCTCACGTATTTCTGCAGGGAAACGTCTTTGTTCACAGAAATAACCTTCAGCTATTGTCTGAAAAATTTTGTCAATGGAGGAACTGGAAGGCAGCGTGCAGTTGTAGATGGTGAACTGGCGTTTCAGGCGCTGAGGGATGTCGTTCCGACCTCCCCCAGGGTGAATCATTGCAGCTACAAACTGGATATCAACCACATTCGTGAATTCTCCTGGCTTCTCTAAATTGTAGAAACCATTTTGTTCCATCAGCTGCCTTACAATCTCGTTGGTGATCTAGTTATTCAAATAAATATTTAAATCAATACATAGCAACGGAGCAGGGAAGCATCTCAGGGTTCTCAACTTATACTAACTCAAACATAGTATAATAAATTAGTATACAGAAGGAATGACATCTCTTATCCTTCTTAATTTCAGGTATTCTGCTGGACACTTCAGCAATTTCTAAAGCCATGCAACATAGTACCAGGCTCTCTGATGCAGGAGATTGGCTGCATGTAAACTTTTGCTAACAGACAGGTATTCAAATGGATTTCCACAATATCAACCTAAGAAAATTCATCACTTTAGTTTCAATCCAGACTATCCATTCAGGTTGATACAGGCACTTAGTGACAAAGAATGGTTAGTTCAACACAAAGTGTAGCCACACTTCGGTTGTAGAGAGGCAGTGAGAGAATAGGATTAGAGCTATACTGGCAGCAGAAACTTTTATTTTTTTTTTACTCTGTCATATTTTGAAAGTCTAGGGCTATAAGCATTCATTTATGAATACTTCAAGACATCTCGCTGGTCTTGGATGTCAACTGTGATGTTACATTTGACCTAATAATAACCTTACTTTGAAGTCCAGAGCAAATGAAAGAATGAAAAAACCTCCAATTGCTTCTTGCATTTGCATGTTTCCTTTCCCAGACTAATACAGCTAGTTTGGAAATTCTGCAAGCTCTAGATGTAACCAAAATAAAAGGCTTAAAACCTACAATGATTGCATGAAGTGGCTTGATGCTGACCCTAACCTTTTGGGACTGATGGCTTATTACTCTGGGAAAGCATTGTTTTGGGGAAATTGCTTTTGGTGGACATCATTGGTCTAGTTTGTATTATGACATCTTTTTCCTAAACTTTCCTATTTTTGCAACCCACAGATCAGCATTTTCATCAGCAGCAATGGCAAGACCACCAATTCCCAAATGTTAACATTTCCCTTTTACCTGATCACCCCATTCATTAATCACAGGCATGTTGATGTCATCAATAAAGACAGTCATTTTCTTCCCTGCTGGAGGACCATATGTGGTGCCCATTCTTTTATCTATGTAACTTTCTATGCTCCTTTGGAACATATTTGGTAGAGTTGCAGAAGAAAAGTTTAGATGTTTGGTCAAGTGAACATCAGGATCATACTTGCTTGTGTAATCCTGCAAGATAAAACAATTTTAAGTAATGTGCATCAGTAACTCCAGATTAATTCAGCCAAAAGGAGACACAGATGTTCAACAGCCTTGCAAAAATCAGACATCTACAAAATCTCACTCCTGCTATTAAATTCAAAATGTCAAACAGCAGTTTGTTTAAGATAAATATACCATCTCCAAACTGAAATTCAGACAAACTAGCAGTTAATGTTTCACATAAAGTTTCTAAGCATTAAAATTTATAAGCTTTTAACAGACTTCACTAAATGTTACAAGTAGACATGTGACAACTCAAGATGCAAATAAATTTTGGATTAGCAATTGTCAGGGTTTTTCTAAATTCAAGCTGTTAGTGATGATCTATTACAGCAGTATGCAAGGAACAAGTGAAAACCTAAATCTTTTTTCACATTTTCACTTCAGCACCACATCTTACAACAAAAGCAAAGTAAAGGAATGGTAATATAAAATCAAACCCAGCTCTATTGCATTTACTGCTAGTTATCCTCTCTTAATGAAGGAGGGAATCCTTGGGTTTTATAAATGCATACAATTCCCACAGCTCTTGAGGATGCCCTAAAGCAACAAAGTTCCAGTTTTCATATTTAGTGAAGTTTCACAAGAGAACCGAAAGGAAAAAGATGTAAGTCTGGAGTCACACTAAAGCATACTATATAAAGCACAGGAAATATATTGTTCAGCAGGAGTCCTGAGACATAAAACAAGTATTCAGAATCCCAGATTTTGAACATTATTTCTTTTTAAAGACTCAATAACCGTAATATTCCACAGTACTTAAGTTTGAGCTCTCTTTGAAAACAAACAGGTTGTACAATGTTTAAACCGTCAGAGAATTTTTGATTATACCATGCCAGTTGCACATTAAATTCTTGACTTTTTTGCAATTCATGCATTAATAGTACAGAGAATAAAGGTCATTGTTGTAAATTTTATTTTGATATACACTGATACCTTACTCGATGCTGAAGATTACTTAAGATTAATTCATACTACTACCTGAAGTGTTCTATATTAAAACTTATTAGACATGGGGTAAGCAACTCCCAAGAACCAGTTACAATTATTTTTAGGAGCAGGAACAGCAGCTGAAGGCTGGAGGTTGCTGGTACCTGGACAAAATCCAGTATGCAGAACATCAAGACCACCACCCAGTCCCCGCCTCTGCACTCTGCTAAAATAGTCCTTGGGCTGGTGCCAGGTGGTGACATTACACCCAGGAGGGTGACATTACACCGGCATGCAGGCTGGCATCAACAGCCCAGCTGAGAAGTACTATCAACGGCTGCTGGCTTTGCCACAACTTGCTTCTGTCAGGGCTCAGAAAGCACATGGCCGGGGGGCACAAAATGGCTTCAGGTTTTAAGAAAGCCAAAGGTCAATTTAGGCCAGTGTTTTTCAGTTATCTTCAATTGCAAAGCCTCTACAAATCCTCTAGTGCTCTTGTGTATTAAGTTATTAATTTTTTTAAGCGTCGTATGATTAATCTGCATCATTTTATAATTTGAAAATCATGTGTTTGTTAATTTAATACCAATCATGTTATATTATTGTGCAGAAAGAACAGTATTATTTTCAGTAAAAGAATTAAACACTAAGTTTACTCTCCGAAAAATCATCATGAGTAGAGAAATTCTTTATTTCTTTTCAGTTTGGCTTGCAAAGAAAGATCAGTTCACACATGGTGCTACCAACAAGGCACAGGGAATGAAAAAAATAATTCAAGGATCAGTATTTCTTAACAGAATCTCCAGTTTGGACTTCTCAAAAGAAAGTATATGAATGAACATTTATCACATGACCATGTGGCAAAGTTTAAAAGAATCCTTTATACTGGAGACACTTAAGGATTTTCGTTTCTAGGCCACGTGAGTACTGGCAAAGTGCCTCAGTAAGAATGCTAGTATGTACTCTGAAGAAAAATGAAACTATTCTTACACTTCAATTTAACACTCATGCCAATGTGAATTATTACAATGTCATCAAAGATATCT
>JAOEGS010023298.1:77188-96439 GCA_025447755.1 Corythornis vintsioides
ATTTATCTTTATTTATATACACAGGATAGCTTTTCCATTCCACCTACCTTAATCATCACTGTTTTTCCTGTTCCTTGTTCTCCAATTAGCAGCACAGCTTTTCCTTGCCTCATGATAGTGTGCATTAGAAAGTCTGTTCGGACACTATCTACATTTGGAACCAGAATGGAAGTATATTCTGGTACTGAATCTACAGGGTAAATATATTCAGGGACCTGCAGCAGACAGACAGGCAAAAAGTTTGAGATTCTCTTCCTGCCCCCCACAATTGCTTTACACAAGAACACAAAACCAAATTACTTAAGATATAAAATAGAAAAACTTTTCTTCCTGCAAGCTAAGTATCCATTTATAATCAATTCGTACCTTGCCAAAACTTTCTAAAAGTTGTTGGACTAATGGGGTATTTTCATTCTATTCTGAAAATTCTTAAACATGAGGGCACTAGACAATGGACAGAGTTAAGATCACTTCTGCTTCACTTCCAAAACTATTTCAACTGAATGTTTCCATTCCCTGACAAAGATGTTTATGGAGAAAATAAAAAAAAAAATAAATAAACCTTTTAAAGAAGAAACTCTCGTGTCTTTCAGAGTTACTCTTCCCAACTGAATTATGAAGTCTTTTAAATAATAAAATGCCTCTTAGCAAATACATCTTTCTTCTAATACTAGTTAAGAAAGCTTAATGTCAAAGCATACAAACCTTCTTTGACCAGTGCTCCCACTGGCCAGAGGCATTGATACCAAATTCAAACATGGTTTCTTCTCCATTCACTGCTGGAAGTTCTTTCACTGCAGAGTGTTTCCGTAGGAACAGCTCCATTTTCATCCTGTCATCTGTTTCCAAAAGAGCTCCAGCTGACCACATCACAGCAAAAAGAAATAAGCGAGCAACATGTTCCTCACTGAGCTGCTTCTCATTGCGGTCGGCCAACAAACCCTGCAAAGCAGATGCACTGTGTAACTACTGCCCTCCTGGATCAATGTCCCTGCACAAGCAACAAAATGAGAGAAAACCAGAATATCTTCTCTACCTGTAGGAGGTCAATAGCTTGTTTGATGTACATACACTCCAAAATGGGCATTTTTGGTGTCACAGCGGAGAAAACAAAATCTAGCACATCCTGGAAAGGAAAAACACCATTGAAAATGCTACAGAGCTTCTTCAAACGGTATGATTTATTCTTAGATGAGACCTATTTCTTAATTTCAAATATATTCAAAACTTTATTGCAAAAAAACCAACATTTTCCCCTGTTTCTGGGATTATAAATATTAAGACACACCATGAAATTTTGCTAACAATAACATATTAGAAAAATACCTTTGGTGTACCACAGTCAACAGAATTATTCATATGAGCTCCACACAGCAATTTCCTGAAGAGCAATTTGATGATTACCTTTCAGTTGCATCAGGGATCTGCCATTTGTGCTCTCTACTGGAGATTTTAATCTACCATTGTCATTTTTGTAATAGGAAGATAAAAGCACTAGAATTGCTGTAATGATTCATATATAATGCACACCCTCAACACTATAAGTTTGTCTGTCTTGTCAGCACTGACTGAATAATAATTTATCTGTCCCTTTTGAAACCAATCCTCTCGGCTTTCTGTAGAACTCTGGCAGGATCCAAAGGGAATTTTGTAATTGATTTTAATGCAACTTGGACTTTCCTCAGTTTAATTCCTGATGATGGCTACCATGCCTGCCATTGCTAAGTGTACTGCATCATCTTTAGCAATGTTTCAAATTGATGTAGTCCTGAGTTTTACAGTGCAAAATTTAGAAAATACCAATAGACATCTGTAGTACAGACTGATGTAAATTAAAACCTGCTTTCACCTTCATTTAACAATTTTTAATATCATTCCCTCCCTATGGGTTCCATTTGCCTTTTTAATCTCTGGAAATCAACACTGCCTAATCCTTCTGGGGAGTAAAAGTGCAACGTGGACACTATGGAAAACAGTAATTTTCTAGGATTTCCATTTACAGCTCCCATGTCCTGACAGTGAGAAAGCCAAGACAATGAAGACATTCAACCACTCCAAGATGTCCATAGTCACATAGATATTTTTGAAAAATGAGTGAGGAGCTTATCCACATTCTCACTTTTTTTCCAATTTTCAGTTTACTTTTTTTGCCACTAAAGTCCTTTAAGTACCCTGAACTCAGAATTTATTGGCACAAAGACTGAAGATTCTCCCTAGATAATATAGATATATGCTCCTTATATTACCTACAGTTTATTCTTCATTTTTTTTTCTTCTAAAAACCAGGTGTTTCTATGCTGCTTATACCCCTGTTTTTCTTAATACTAGCATTAAATTCACCAAGGTCTGTATCTGAGGCTTGACTACCACTGCTTATGCATCTTATTTCACACTCTTTTTTTTAATGTGGGGGAAAATAATAACTATAAAAAGAGCTGTCTGAATATAAAAGCAGTGTTGCCCTCATCCGTAAAATAACTGTTATCGTTTCTGGTTTTTGAGAAGCAAAGATAGGTCATTAAAAGTGAAAGAAAACTGACAGCTTGACAGCTTTCATTTACATTTCGATAGTTCTAAAAGCAGCCTTCAGCACAGAACTAACTTCATTTTTCACTGCATTTTCATCTCTCAATCTAATAAAATACATATTTTTCTGGACTTTATTGCTATTGCTTCAGGCTTAGGTGTTTAAAATGTTGTTATTATGTTTTCAGATCAAGTTGTAGCATGAAATATAAATAGAATTGTGGCAAAGAACCAGTAAATTGACCCACATATGCATTACTTTGAAAGCATATTTTAAAATTCATTATCAGAATTGTTTCTCTTGCTGCTGCAGTAAATACTATGTCATATTATTATTTTTTGAGATGGAACAAAATGGGTAGCTTGTTAAACATTAGTTTTAAAGTAAATGAGCACTGAAATGAAACATATCTATAAGATGACATTTGTGGACAATCAAGGCATTCCAAAACTATATTAATAATTAGTTTTATCATTTTTTATAAATAAGCTTTCTGAAATGTCAAAGTTCATTTACAAGCTGCATTGTAAAATCCAAAGGCAAATATTAAGGAGAAACCCCTGTGAAATCCAACACCAATTACAGAAGTAAAGTGGCAGGAGCAAGCCAATGGCAAAGCAAGGTATGTAGGGAAGTTGCATTTGTTCCACAGATGAAACAGCACAAAGCAATAACCATCTGTTTTAAAAATTCTAAAGAAAAAATAAGAATTTTTATGTAATTTGATAAAGTATACTACTGAGATAATCCCTTTAAACCCACTATTGAGTAAAACCATCCATAATATTAATGAAATATTTTTAATGATTCAGTATTCTCAGGCCAAATGGAGGAGGAAAAAACATTCAGAATTCTCCCTTTGAACCTATTGATTGAACACAACTTAGAGTATGGAACAAAGAGATGTCATCACAAAAATCCTTTGGACCATAGTAAGGGATTATAAAATCAAAAGACAACTATAGACACCTATATTGAACTTCAGATCATCACAGAACACAGAACCACCCTGAATGAATTTGGACTACAGCATGCCTTTTAAAAATAACTAAGGGACAAAAGACTTTCAAGTTGCAGCTGAAATTAAGAATATTGCACCAGAGTGAATCTAGCTCAATTTCTTCCCAAATTTACTTCTTTACATTTACAACAAACAAGGACATTTAGCCAATCCCTTTAATTATCCTAACAAGAATTAAAATTGCATTAAAAAAAAAAAAAACTGCAGCCAAAGAGTATCTCTGTCATGCCAACATGTATTATAAAATAATAACAGGTTTAACAATTCTTTGCCAACTAACCTATGGAGACAAATCAACGCATCCAAATTATTCATCTGTAATAGATTCATGCATTCATTAGTGTTAGAGATAAACGAGTACCTGAAATACAGCATTAAAGCAATTCCACAGGACCTCAGAGTACATAACAGGTAGTGTTTGCAGCCAAGCCCTTAAAATGGGCTTCCAATCTAACACTGAAGAACTCATGAAGACCATCCCATTACGAGAAACTGTTGCAGGAGAAGCATTGTCAATGTTGTGAGGTTCAAAAATAATTTTGCAACTGGGGGACATTGGAATACGATCTCCATTGGCCAAAGTAAGGGTCTTATTATCATCCAGAACAGAGTTCAGATTTTCAATCCATATGGCATCAACAGGTCCATCCAAAACTATCCAGATATGCTCACCCTACAAAAAAGGGGAGAGAGACATAAGCAACTTTATGTACATTGACCAGATGTACACATTTACTTAAACTCATAACATATTCTTGGATATAAACATTATCTCATAACTTGGTGCTGATTAGATCAGCAGGAACTGTAATTTTTATAATTTTCTCACTGATTTTTATCCTCCTTTTGTTATTCCATGTCACACTAAAAAGAATATTGAGGACAAAAATGGATTTGTGGTGTTTCAAGCTTAAAGCTGTCCCTTCCTTCTTCATTAGGGAGCCCAGCATCCATCAAGGTGAATAAAAACATTTCCCATTAAATGCAGGCACAGGCCTGTCAAGTCAGTCCTTGTGGGATGTTACCCAAGTATTTCATATAAGGCTTCCCATTTTCCAAGTGAGAAACGAATGAAGCTTCACAAGATTTGAGTGTAATAATGATTCCATGAAACATCATCTGCAGGTTTGATAAGAGAATTGAGAAATGCCTATATTGATTTCTTACCAAAGCCTCTTACATTCTGGTATTAACAAGTGAAACAGAGTGGCAATGACATAAAACCAGACAGGAGAAAATTAACTTTCCTGTCCTCATGTCAAAACATGAACAGCCCTTGCACTTGTGTATGAATGGTAGGATTACCTGCTTACAGAAGGAAGCAAAAACCTTAAAATATTTTCCAATTTAATTATGGAACTTCAAGTGCTCTCTGGCACATGCACAGAATTCTGACTCCTGTGAAAATTGAGCTAGTCAGACATAAAGCAAAACTAACAGTGTATTTTCTCATTTGATAATAGAAGACCTTTCACATAAATGACAGGTAAGGAGACTTTACAGAATCAGCATTAAATATCCTTCTTAACTATCATGATAAAATATCTATTACCTTCTTTGCTTTTAAAGTTTTCCTCCATAATGTTGAGAAAATACCATCTGTCCAGTCATTTGTAGCAACATCAAGGGTACCAAACATCTGGGAAGCTGTGATTGCCTTTGGGTTCATTCTCATCTCTTTATGAGGAGCACCACAGTCTGTCATTGCTTTCATCAAAATATTAATGCATTTTGTCTTCCCTGCACCAGTTGGACCTAGAGTCATCATACCTTAAAACAATATAAACATGCTTTAAAATGAAGTGTCAAAATGTCATGCTACCATTTAATAGTTCTTAGCATCAATGATCCTTGCTTTATTTTTATCAAAAGCCAATATAAAAAAGATGTTTCTCATTCCAGTTAATGTTGACTGAAATTGAATTTAAATTAAAAGGCCTCTATAAATGTCTGCTCTCTTTTGATAGGGAAGCCTATGTGGGTCTGTATCCTCCCTCAGGCAGTTCTTTTCCTTTTTCTAATTGGAAAGCACAACTGCTTTTTGATGTTTGCATGCAATGACATTGACATGACTGGTGGTAAACAAAGCTAGTAATTTCTAAATGTGTTTAGTTAGAGTTAGTAGTTCCCAATGATATACAAAATTGAGTGTTCCTTTCTGAAGCAAAAGTAACCAAAATATTTCCTTAAATCTATCCATGATGACACTAATACATCTTTCTTACACTAAAAAAGGTTAACAGCAACTAAACTTTTAATTTCATCAGTGTATACACATATTGCCTAAGGACAAGAAGTCATGTCTTCAACAATAAATAGGGCCTACAGTTGATCATTTTTAGTTCTATTTTCTAAATCATGTATTCAAGAGGCCCTCATTCTACCCAAAAGCACATGTGACATGAAAACCGAGACTTCCTAAGTCATCTATGAGAGGTAGATAACTTCTATTAACCCTATGGGAATCTGGACAAGATAACCCTTAGTTGCCTTTGACAACTTCTTCAACAAAGGTATGGAACAGTCACAAACCCAATTTACAACCCTAATCCACTACAATGTAGACTGCTTGATGATTTCTCTAAAAAGAAAGGGAGCTGAATGTTCACAAGCCCAATCCAAGCACCCAGATAATCATATGCTCATATCATATATTATATAAAGGGATATCTAAATATCTAACCAAGCCCCTCAATGTTAACGCAATAGCCTTTCTGCTCTCTTCAACAGTGTTTGTCACACAATCACAGGATGTTAGGGGTTGGAAGGAAAAGAACAACACCTGGAATTATATTGCATGCTTGGTAGAATCTATCAAAGTAAAGGTTTGAGGGGTTACTTTTTGCAACCTTCTCAGCATCATCATTTCACAGTAACATTAAACATGAGCTTCATGATTAAACTGTGTGAGGGTAACAATATTTTTCAGAATGCTGAACAAAACTGGGTGTTTCTGAATTTTAAACTATACCTTTTAACTTGTTCCATAGGTATTTCACTGAAGGCCACACTCATATTTCCTATTAAAATGCATTTTCACAAAGCTAAAATCTCATATTTGTGCATTACACACCAAAAAAAGTCATAACAGTTTCCTAGCAAAATACAAAAATAGACTTTAAAAACTACACCTGTTCAATTATAAAATACTTTTTTTTAAAATTATCTGCATTCTACTAGCAGATAATATAAAAAAATCATTGCTTTTGTGCAGTCTCAAAGCCTCATCTAGCATGCTAACCATGTCGGACTCGTTGAGTTTCATACAGCTGAATGAGTTTAAGTATCCACGGTGGATGATAAATAAGCCCTGCTTTCTCTGCCTGTTTCTGGATGGCTGACTGTAGTTCAGGATACCCAGCTTTATCCAGAGTAATTCCAGGGAACAGGTCATTAATGAGACTCATAAATAAAGGTTCATCTTCATCCACCTGTTACAGATAAAACAGGGGAAAATACATTACTTATTCATTGAAGTTATTATTACAGCTGTAAACAGTCCTCAAGAATATGCCATTTAAAAGATGACAGTAGAAAACCTTATCTTTTCCAAACAAATATTATGATTATGAATTAGTTTTCTTAAGTACATTTCAAACAATGCCACCACAAGTAGTAATTGCTAAATTAAATACTTAAATCTTATGGAAATATTAACATCTCAATACAATTTTCTTCAATATACACACACTGGCATTTGTTTGTTACAGAAGACAGCAAGATTTATTCAAATCACATTTTGCCTTGGATTATGTTTTATTTCCTTCTCTAAATCACTGAAGCATGCCTATAGGTTTGAATGCATGTACCAATGCTCTGAATAGATTAACATCAGAAAGAGAGTAATTGGTTCCATCACAAAGTTGGCTCCCAAGGTAAATACAAAATCTAGACGTTCTATAACCTTTCAACTACAGCAATAAAAAGAAAGATGAATACTTTAAGTAGTAATATCAAAAGAGATTAGACTATATATCTAGGCATTAGCTGCTTCCAATTACTTCACTCATTGCAATTCTTATGATGGTTTGAAAAGGCAACAGACTCCCAAGAAATGTATAAATTGAAATTCTGGATTAAGAAGGGTTTTTAATGACATTATTAAAAGTTAATACAATGTATTCTTCCTTTTTTTTCCTTAGAGCAGAAAGAATGAAAAACAAGAGCTAATTACAGGACCAGCTTAGATCCCCTAGGATCTGATGGTATTTTCAATGATTTTTCAGCTATGGCTTCTGAATTGTTTTCCTCTCTTTAAAAGAAAAATAGTGCTCACACCATAACTGCATCCTCATTCTCCACTGACAGGTGGACCATATTAAAAACTTTATTTTGAAGTACCCAACTGCTGCAGAAAACAGAACTATTCAAGGTGCATAATGAATACACCTAAAAATGCAAACAAAATGCTCTTTTTGGGAAAGTCACCAGTGTTCCAGTACCAGCTTGGAGAGGTTCATGTCCCGCAGAACTCTCATCACTACAGTTTCCTCTGGCTCATTAGGATTAGATCTTTTCACTGCTCCAAGTGTTCTTAAAACAGACAAGATATTTCTAAGTCCAAAGTCGTAGTGAACCTTGAAATAATGAATAAACACAATTGGTACCACAAAGATTAAAATCAAGAGTGCTGAGAAATAAATTCAATATCACATTTATTTATTTAATGAACTTAAAGTATGATGAATTTCAATTTTCAACCAGATTTCCAGTTATTTTGCTATAAAATCCTGAAGCTACTTTTCAGTGTTGTATGGCCATACTTCCCAGGTGTCCCTTTTGGAGGTAGACTACCACTTTTCCAAGTCATCTGTGGCAGAGCTGTCACTGTCCTAAATTAATAATTTGCCAGATGCACAAACAGCAAACCACACATTTCCAGATTACCCTCTGTTTTCTGATTGCACGAGGACTGCTGCTATCTTGATATATGGTAATGGAATTCATGACTGAAAGGGCCAATCTCTTGCTGATATCAAGAAACATACTGAACGTGTTCAGGTACAATTTGTTTCCTGTAAGGCTATGACTTTCTGCTGCATGGGTGGTTTCACAACTTTTTTTTCCACAACATAAGGATTTCCTTACAACAGCCACATGCATCCTAGAGGTTTATTTTACCAGCTCTGGACTGGTAGGTAAGGGCTGAAATATCTTCCCTTTTACTACAGGTGCAGTTGTCTATTTGCAGAGATATATTCAATTAATTTTAGCACTTGTACCTGAACATACAATTCTATCTTGGTTAACATAGATTTGAAAATGAATGCAAATGTTTTTCCTCTGACTACTGATGCAAATCCTAGAAGGAATGCTATCAGGGTAAAGGTTTAATGTGATCAGGGAGGAAAGCTATCAAGGTAAAAGCTTTCAATTATAAAATCTCTACTTCTGCTGTCTGCTCAGAAAACTAAGTGGTAAAGACAGACATAAGGAGATAATAAAGATATTCTTAGATTTGAGAATATCTGCTCCCTCTGATTGATCAGAATTGTTTTTGAGGCCAAGTACATCAACTCTTTTTACACTGTTGTATATTGACCTTGACCAGCTTCCAGATGCCCTCTCTCACTCCCCCTGCTCAACAGGACAGAGGGAGAAAAGATTTAAAGAAAGCTCAAGCATCAATATAAAGACAGAGATAATTTACCAATTAGTGAACAGACAAAAAAAGACTTGAGGAAAATTTAATTTATGACCAAATAGCATATGTATGGAAGGTGAGAAACAAAGACAAAATTAAAACACCTTTACCCAGCCTCCACTCCTGTTTTCCAGGAAGGCAAATGAGAACAATTTGAGTACAAAACAGAATTTTCAGCAATAACTTACTTATTAGGTTTGAAGCTGATACCAAGCTAGTGAACTACACCACAAGTAGTAGTGAACTTTCACCACAAGTTGAAAATTACCAAGAGAAATTCAAAACATGATCTATGTATGATGCAATTAAATAAAGACAAGTGCAAAACACTACACAGATAAGAATAATCGACTGCACAAGTAACAACAAAGTGATGAT
The DNA here is from genome assembly GCA_025447755.1 of Corythornis vintsioides. NCBI lineage: Eukaryota > Metazoa > Chordata > Aves > Coraciiformes > Alcedinidae > Corythornis > Corythornis vintsioides. Next base: position 86,759 of record JAOEGS010023298.1, read on the forward strand.
TCCAGACTGTTTCTAAAACTCGGAAGTGAAAAAACTAAAAAATTCATAGATTCATGAGTGTAAAAATAACGATATATGCGGTGAGAGTATATTCTACATACCCTTCCCGTGACAGCTTACAGCTGGACTTATATCCTTTTTACCTGTTTAGATAACTGCTCTTCACAGAGTTTGTAGAGTGTGTAGAATTTTCTGCTAAGGACTTGGTTGTCTCGGAAACCTGCACTTGCCAGCTTGACTCTCATAATGATGCTGCGGTCGGGCACCATCATGGCAACGGTGCGGAACTGGATCTTCAGATTTTCTGGAAGTTCCTGTCGTCCTGCATAGCCTGGGTTCTGAAAAAAGCAAAATAGAAAAATCAACTACATTACAGTGAGAGAAGGATAGGGAGGGTTTTTTTTTCTGATAGTTACTTGGTGCAGAAGCACCTGGCAGATTACAAACGATCACCTGTGCAGCCACAATTTCACATCCTACCCAGGTGTCTGAATGCTGCAAAGGATGTATTTTGAGATGATGTTTTTAAAGTATTCCTACACTTTCCTGCTTCTTCGCCTCCTGTACTGCTAGAATCAATCCACAGACACCAAAGTGAAGCAGGGTAGTGTGGTTTCCTTCACCATGTCATACAGGACTGTGGTCAAAAGTTCTTAGGTGATGAAATACTGACCAATTAACTACAGTAGTCCTTGTAGGGGTCAATTATTTCTGCTTTATTCTGGACAGACTTCAACTAAAATATTAAAAAGTTTGTTTTTTTCTCAATCTGTCAAATATTCAACTGAAAAAAAGCCCATGAAATAAGTACTTAATTTTAAAACATGGGCAAGAAAAACACATTAGCATTCTAGTTTGATCAAATTACTGTTCAAATTTTATTCACTGTCTAACAGACAGTTCTTATTATATAAACAGGAAATTTAAATGAGAAATAAAATAGCAAGGATTTTTCACAATGATGGTATTTACACATTTCACACACATACCATAGTCAGAAATATACCAAATTCTCTGTCCATGGCAACAACATCACCATCAGTGAAGACAAATTGAGGTTTCTTATTTTTCTTACACTGAAGTACAATATATATCTGCTGAGCAGCTACTGATAAAACTGGAAGTTCAATGCGATTAAATTCATCAAAGCAACCCCATGCACCTGACTGGGCTAAACCTAAGAAAGCAAAAAGAAAAATATGTTGTTAAAATATCAAATCAAGCAAGAGCAATTTATATATAAAGTATAGCATGTTCTATACAACTTAATGTAATATGAGAACAAAGTATGAACACAGTAAAATGAGAATTGAAAACTCATTCATGCACACCTTATTTTATTCTGATACAGAAAAATAATTACAAAAAATAGCAACTTCTTTACAAGGAATCCTACACCTTTACAGCAATCTTATGGCAGAAATAATGGAATAATACCATATAGAGCACCTAGTGGCATAAACAGACATACAACTTGGAAAGTTATCTATACAGGGGGAGAAATTGCCAAAGATGAGCTTGAGAGACACCTGTCTAAATGAAAAGCACAGAATCAAATCAGAAATCACTATATTTGAGACAGAAGAATTGTAGCATTTTATCACAATTTATTTATAGGTCAAAAATTGTTGGAGAACAGCATCCTGCTGTTCAAAAGAGAAATCTGATATTATTTGCAGAGGCCATGGAGTTCAAGACAAATATTAATATCCATAAACACCACTAAATGATTGTCTTTTGGGACACTCAAGTAATTCTTCTGTCTCATGTTAGCAGGGTTGAAACAGGAGAGTCTAGAGTGGCAGTTTTCCAGAGCAGTGGTGGGAAAGCTACATCTGCTATTCCACATCCATTTCACAGGCAACAAAGGTTAGTAAATTAACCCAGAACTTCACAGATGAAGATGTTTTCTCTGATTATATTATCCTTCTTCCTTCTAATGTTCCTTGTCTGATCTGCTCTCCCTCTTTAAGATGTTCCTCTAGAAACTTTCATCTTACTCCAAATCTGCTTGAGGTCCTTTTATGTTTCTTTTCTGTCCCTCTTCTATTCTGTCTGATCATCTACTGTCATCAGCTATCATAGACAAATCAATACTCACCATATTTTGCAAATAATAAAAAAAATAATTCAATAAGTATTGAATATTAAATATTCAATAATAAATAAAAATGAATATTCATTGTTTAACTTCTTCATGCCTATTAACTTCTTTTAATATTGTTGCATTCATTGGTCTTTTTTACCCCTGTATTTTTGGAAGAATTCAACAAAATTAGTGGAGTCAGACCAGATCAAAACCAACAGTAATGCAAACAGAATTGGCTCCTTAAGATTAGATTTAAGACAGGTCAATACCGTAGATCTCCCAAGAAATTCACTTCAATTCCATAAGGAAACTTTTTCCTAAGCTATTTCTAACCAGTTTCTGTGATATAGCAAGGGGAAATATATTACAAAAGAAAAGAATTTGAAGAGGAAAAAAAGGTCACATGGACTTAATTATAAAATTTAAAAGCAAAAATCCAAATCGCTTGTTCTGTGATGCCACCTGCTGCATGAAGTTAGGAAACCTTACTCTCAGGCAAGGCCAATATCCAACAGTTTTGAATAAATTTAGTTCCTGCAAAATTCTTTTATTATTATTCATGGGTTTTATTATTATTCATGTTACTTTATTTATATTACTGTTTTAATTTTTTGGTGGTGCTTAAAAAGAAAAAAGGAAGAAAATGTACACATCTATACACCCCCACACAAGCAAAAGCACAGCAAGCAACCTGTCAGCTGCAAAACAGCCTAGAAATGATGTCATTTTATTGTGCACTGTCATACTGTGCATTACTTTCTGCCCACGCATAGCACACTGTGGTAATCCAACACAGAAATGAAATAAAGGCAGAAAAAAAGACTAGACTGAAGATATCTTTAACTGTATCTAAGAAATGTGAGAAGCCCACAACCCATCAGTAGAGATATGATGTGAGAATGACAGATTATAGCTAACCCTCCCTCAGAAAGACCTGAAAATGCCTCTCTGCAACATAATGCCTCATCCTTTCCCGTGTCAGTGACACTATGCTGGTCCACACTGGTTAAAAAGTGTGTGACAGTGCAGTAATTGATCATGACATTGCAGCTATAAACTCTTTTTAAAGTTATATTTAACTTTAGAAGTTAAATATATTGTATTTAATTTTATATATTTTATTTGTATTTAATATTTAAAAGTACTTTTGTATTAAAATTACACATTAAGATTTTACCCAGGGGTAGAACTCCATTGACATAATTCCAAGCAAATTTCAGTAAAACTCTGTCCAACCAAAGCACAAGCCAGTCAGCTGCACTGACTGAACTGCTCCTGACCTTGCTGGTACAATTCATATGACCAGTTATATATGAACCTACTTTTTGGTTCAAATTTCCAAGACAACATTATCAAAAATGTTAAAAGTCTAGGCCTTGGACATGTTGATTAGACCATCTGCCTGTGAATAGTTGGAGTCACACAGGAAAACAAGAGTGACAGGAAGACAGAAACAAGGAGAGAGAAGCTCAGCTCTGAGCCAAACAGAAGAACTAAAATTATAATTTTATAATGTGCATTTCTTTATTCCAGACTTACTATCTTTACATAATAAATCTGGAAACATGGCTACAGACCTGACAACACCACCTCCATACCCTCTTTCTCCTCACTGCTAAATTTGCTAATATCTGATAATGTGACTCACAGCACCAGATGAAAGAAGAAGTCTGGAGTAGGAGGAGTGATGGAGCACAGTGGTGATGGAGTACAAAGCTAATCCCAAACATGAGGAATTCAAGGAATTCTCAGTATGTACACTAAAATATTATGTTTCATGTGAATTTTCTTGGCAGAATGCATGAAAGCACTTCTACAGCTGTGAAGATTTTTACTTCTTTTCCATTAAAGCTCATCCTATTAAATCAAGAAGAGCTCATTACCTTCTCTGACTTCAATATACCCACTCTTGAAGAAATGCTAGCTATCTTAAAGATGCTTCAATGGAAAAAATTGTGATTCCAAGCCAGGCCCTTCCAAGTTATGAAAGTAAGTCCAAGTGTACCCTTCACAAGTGAAAGTATCAATTACTTATTTAACAACAGCATCTTTCTTTTCCTCCCAGATGCACAACAGTCCGATGAATGCTGAAAAAAACTCACCCTATTCAGGGTTTTTTTTTAGATCTGTCATCTAAATCCCAGACAAAATCTCTAAGAATAAAGCTACCACCTCACCAGCAAATTGACTGAAGTAAGCAGTCACAGGCATCATGGTTGTCTGAGCAGCAATTTGTTGGGTTCTATTAGCACCTTTTCTATCTTGTATTGGACACCAGCACATCACTCAATGAGGCAGCCAGATAACAAAGACACATTTCACAGTATCACTTAGCTTCTGTCTCATGTGATGACAATACTGCATGGAAAATGATCAGCTTATAGAAAAACAGCAGACAAAGAAAGCTGAGCTCATATTCTTAGACACTTAGAAATCATTCTCAGTTTCACTAAAAGAAGTCAATGGCAAAAATGCAGTTATCACTATTGCCTTGATCTGAAATGAGAGAGGACAAGTTACCAAATTGTTCTGGATAAGAAGGCAGAAATAAATCAATGATACAGAGGCTAGATGTCTGAACTGACACAAGTCATAAACAGTTTAATACAAAGAAGCCAGATAACCAAGGAGTCAGGAAAAAAGGTGGTAACAGATATAAACATTCTCACAGAAGGAGCAGAGAGGAAAAAGACAAGAACTTGGTGAGATCAAACTCACTCCAAGGAGAAGGAAAGGGTGCCATTCCCTTTCTGGACTGATGCTTTCAGAGACCTAATAGATGACTGCTCTTGGTATTATGAGCATATTTATGCTCAGAATAATCATGCTCTTGCATGTCATCAGACAGCAAGATAGTCCCAGATCTCTTTATTTATTACCAATGAGCAAAACAGAACTTGTGACACTAAAAATATGCACACACAATAAAACATGTGCAACTAAAAGCTGCCCCAAGGATCTGGGGGTTACAATAGGTGTTTTGAGAAACTTGTGACCTTGACTATGATCACGTGCAGCTATTGCAGTTTCTAGCTTAGAAACATTCCTCTGGGTTTTTTTTTTGTACTATAATGAGCAACTTTTCATAGCTTCTGGTGCTAGATAATTATCTTCACTCTTGATATATAAAGACCTGACCTTGGTTACAAGCTAGTATTTATCTCAGGTAAGGCCAGCAAGAAGGCATTATATTCAGAAGCTACCAGCTTCTACAAAAAAATTAACCCATATATTTTAATAGGATACTATGAAACCTGCTTTATGCACTCACTAGTGAAGAGCCAAAAGCTAATGATTCTGAAGTGAACAAATCAGAGCCCTTCTTACCTTTATAGATACGGCCGAGTCCTCGGTAATCCATTTGGTCTGAACAGTTGAAAACAACAACATATTTCCCCAGGCATTTGCCCATGTCTTTAGTTGTCTCTGTTTTCCCTGTCCCTGCTGGTCCTGCTGGTGCACCACCCATACTCATGCCCAGGGCCTGTGCCAGAGTGATGTAACACCTAGAGACAGAACAAAGACTTCTATTAATCTTATTCAGCTATTAATTGCTTGAAGTCCATTAACATAACCACAGCAGTTGTGTTATCCAGAGCTGGGGAAGGGGGTAGAAACAGGCATACTTCTGTGTGACAAATCCTCAGCCACCCCCTTTGCACACCAGGAGGCTGAGTTACCAGGTGCTACCTTAACTCCACCTGCTGAGAAGCAGAAATGCATGCTGCAGCTGTTTGGCTCTTCTAGTTCTATCCAAAGTCAGATACCTCTATTTTTTTAAAATGCTGTTGTTGCTATTATTACAGTTTAAACTCACTCAAAATGCTCATTTTCTTCAATAATGTCACCCTGCACTAGTTTTCAATCTCATGTGTCATAGCCCCTCAAATCAATCCCTAACCTAATTAGGTTGCATTTTAATTCTGTGAACAAATTTGAATTTCATTTTCTTGATAATGTCTCTCCCAGTGGATAAAAATGTTGTCTGTATGGCAGTGCTGCCATACCCACTAATCAATGGCATGTTTACTGCTTCAAACAGATCTGTCTAGCATAGGAATAGTAGGGTATATAACAGTGTGGCAAATCTCTTACACATTAAAAGCCAGGTATCCAAGTATAGGGCTTTGGCTCCTAAATTGCTTACTTGGCATAATTTTGGTTTAGAAATTGGCAGAAGTCTAAATTTCACTATCAGATAAAATCGAGTAGCACACATTATGCAAAGACATTTCCAGCATTAATTCCTGCAGTAATTCATCACACAAGTGACTGACCATGAACAGTATTTTGACATTCCTATCTATACTTAACAAGCTCTGGCATAGCAAATACATCTGCCTCTTGACCAGCTGAAGCACCACTAAATACTTCAGGAAAACATTCATCTAATAGAGTTTGTACTGTGATGTATAACTTACACTCCAGCAATAGAAAGTTCTCCAAGCTTCTTCTATGCTTTTAGTCCTGAAATTCTCCACAGCCCTTGCTTAAAACCACATTGGCATTAGTTATAAGAAATATAGCAATATAGCAATGCTCTGTCCTGAGTTACTGCTATTTTCCTCTAGGGTGACTTCAGAAGAACCACTTGCCATAATCCCAAATTCCCATGCAACTGTGAGTTTATTGAAAGCAGCAACATATTTAAAACGAATTAAAGACCCCTCCTAGGGGTGCCTATTTTCTCCAGTTGAACATATAACCACTGGCCTCTGCTGTTCAGCAGTGACATTGCAGCAATATAGTGCAGCCAAAGAAAGAAATCTGACTCGTGAAAGATAAAGAAACTGAGTCAAAGGAATTAAGTCTCAGCTCCAGTACTATGCACTGTATTCTTTTTGTAACTACCTGTCAGTTAAGGGAGTGATAACAAGCCTGTCTGTACAGCCCAGGTATTCATTGCAGTAGGTGAACTCTACATCAGTGATTTGGATAATGCATTTATCCAAGTCTTCAAGAAAATAAAATCGAGACTGTTTTTGCCATTCAAAATCAGATGGAGATTTAATGTTCATATGGACCTAAAATGAAAAAGTAGTATTAATGCATACATGAAACAGTATAACAAATTCATCTTAAATTCCATACAGAAAACAAAGAAAGAAACCCAGTCTTATATGCATCAACTGAAGAGATGGAAGAATGAGCACAGAATCTGTCCAAAACTTACCAAACCATCAAATATATCCTTCTGGTGAACATGAATGGTGATTAAAGTTTCATATTTTGTGCGCTCCATTCTTGTCAGATTGTGTGTTGTCATGTCAATCAAATCATTTAAAAGTTCCAAAAACTTCTGATTTGTTCTGTGCATCACCTAATTCAAAAAAATTGAAGTTTTAAAATAAAAAAAAACCATATATAATCATATATAATATATCCAAAGCCTAATGGAAAACTAAATAACCTTCTGCCCCCCAAAACACACATACAGAGTGCATAAAAAAAGCTGTTTTCTAGTTTATGCAAAAGAATCTTTGTATCTAATTAGTGCACAAACTGGAGTGGCCTAAAAGCAGGTTTATGCCCTTTATACAATGCAGAAAATGGGGCACTAATTGGTCTTCTCCAGGAACAACTCTAAAGCACATGCAGGGGGATGATGAGGAGGTGTGACTTCTTCAAATATTTTTTATCACTCTGCTTTCCTGTTAGTTTATTTGTTACTCTGGTTAATTCAATAGTATTCTGTGCTTTTTCCTACACACTACTTTTAATTTTTCACAATATGCACTGTTACAACCAAAGCTTTTAATTAATCCCCAAAGATTCATTAAATACTACCTTTTTGTCTGTTTTGGCATTGTTCAGTGCATTCTCTGCATCCCTGGTCCAGATCATTTGAATTCCCAGAAGTCCTATTTGTGCAGGAAACGTTGCCTGAAAATCATACAGCTTAAATCCTGAATCACTAATGGCCATTGATGCCTGTCTAATGATGGTGTGGATTGTTTTCCTAATCCCATTCAGCAGCTGACCTAACCAGAATTCCACATTGCCCTGAAATAAACAAGAAAGCACTTTTTAAAAAATTAGTTTATAAATAATTCACACGGAGAAAAAGCCCAATATGATGATTTTTTTTTTCCCCCCAGTCCCTCATACTCTGTAAATGATTCCTCTCCTCCTGCACCACTGCTTTTCTCAAGATATGTGATGGATTTGACACTTTATACCAGTACTGCTGGAAAAACAGGTAAAGTAATAATTACAGAATGACACAAACATCTTGTCTTTCTGGCCTTTGCTCTTAATGTTCACATTGGAAGGTTTTCATTCAGCTAGTCAAATAGTAGCCTGATACAAGACTGTTAGTCTCTAAAACATCAATCTATTTTAAATCAAGTGGTGAAAAACTGCAATATATACTTCCATTACCTGAGCTAAAACTGGTTCAATAATATTGACCCGTTCACCTTCTTGAGATTCGAACAATAAAATCTGGTCGTAGCTTTTTTCATTAAATCCCACTCGGTTAACATTGTCAAACAAACTTAATAAATGGGCCTACAACAGGAAAGAAAAAATAAAAATGTTCCATAAGCTGATCTGATACAGCCTTCTTTCTTTGGCTTTACATCCTGTATTACAAAAATCTATAAATCTCTCCACAAGTGAAAGAAATTCTCAGCTAAATAATAAAACTCTCCTTGGTCCTCCCTTACTACTATTTACTGTAAGAACATCATTGACTTATTACTTGTACCTGAATAGTGTGGGAATCAGATGCTTGACCAAGGATTTCCAGAAGAGCAGGATCAGATACAAAAAAAAATCTTGGAAATATTAACCTTTTTTTTTCTAAATACCCTGTCAGTGATTTCTGACAGATTTCCAATTGCTCCAGCAAATGTGGTAATAGCTGTGCCAAAGTCTCATCTCCCACACAGCACTGCACGATGTTTGATGTTTCATGGGCTCTCTGCATAATTCTCTGCCATGATTTATCAATGTTCTGAAATCTTCTGGCCTCCTGGAGTACATGAAAAATGCATTAGCTCTTCCTCATGTTTGTCAGATACTAAAAATTAAATCATTCCATGAGACAGGGGAACAGTTTAATATTTCCTTTGCTGTTCAAGTCTTCCTCATAGGACTAATGTATGAATATTTATAGCCATGTTTATAATATTCAGTGCTTATAATGACCAGAGTTCTAATTCTGAGAAAAAGAGTTCAACAGGACTGCTCTGGAAATGTCCACTCTATGTTGGGCACCAAAACTGTCTATATAAAAGGACTCTAAAATACACCAGAAAACTCAAACCATGGCATTCTCAGAAAATAAGGTCTTCCTAGCAACAACAAATTATGTCATGTAATAGCTGCTCCACACAGGTTATGAGAAGTTGTTATTGTATTAACATCTAAGCTTAACTTTCTTGTGTGCACACCAATTACTTCTCATTATATTCATAGAGATAACATTGCTTCTTCCTGTTGAGGACAACTCAAATTTTACAACTTCTTTCTATCTTGAGTTTTCCTCTCCTTTGAGCTAAACAGTCCTTTCTGGACAGTTCCCCCTTCTTATATCCCTCTTCTGTGGTATCTCAAATTTATCTGTGCATTTCTTTGGCCAAAACCAG
>JAOEGS010023299.1:8485-34004 GCA_025447755.1 Corythornis vintsioides
GGGCTGAGGTGCTGCCTTTCAGCTCTAAAATCAGCAGCCAGCAAAGCTGTAAATCACTGGAAACGACAGCTGATTGTCCAAGCACAGTCTGGGCAAAGAGAGGGAAGTTTTCCTGGGAGGAGTTTGTGCCTGGTTTCCATTAGCAGTCAGACAGGGGCCAGGGCAGAGGAGAAGGCATGGGAACAGCCTCTCACCATGACCTCACCAGAAGATTTCCCAGCCCAGCTCTGTTGAGTGAGTGAACAAATGGAAGAAAACACAACTGTTTCCAGGCTACTGGTGCCTTTGCTGGTGTCTTATTTTTATAAACCATCCCCAACAAAGTGTTCTGGGGGTTCTAAAAGCCCTCGTTGGAAAGACAGGCACCTATTTATGTGTCTGTTCAGCCACTTCCAGTGTCTGGAGATCTATACCAGTCTGGATTTTTTTTCCCCTCTTTATTTCTCTCTGCCTTGTCAAAGTTTCCAAATAGGAAAAAGAAGCCAGGCAGGGGAGAAGCCTCTACCAACTGAAGAGCAGAGCTGGAAAACTTTTGGTACAGTTCTGTGCCTCTTCACACAAATCCTGATTCCTGCTGGAGCTCAGTAGGTGCCTGGGTGAGAAAGGAGCTGGGCTGGAGGACCCTGGGCTGCAGCTTCTTACTCCTTCAGCCTTTGCTGCCGTGGAGGCTTTGAGAGGAGCAGTGTGGGGTGGGGAGCTCCCCACTGCTCACCAAGCTGTGCTGCTGGGCACGGGCAGCCCCTGCTGCAGCGTGGGAAAGGAAACGAGTTGCAGGGGAGGGTGAGAGCACCTGAAACCACCTCATGAAACCACAGGGTTCGTCCTGCACCTGCCTGCTGTGGTGGTTGGTGAGTGCTGAGAGGAGGCAGCAGGGCCCTCACCCCTCCCGGGTGCTTGGGGATCACAGGCTACAACTAAAAACCACAAAGGCCTCTGGTAACTCAAGAGACTTGCAGAATTAAGACAGATGAGGCCCTTACAAAGTTGGTGGCTGCAGCAGAAGGACTGGGAGGGTTCAGTCTGGCGGCTGCTGCGTGTCTGGGCTGGAGCTGTTTGCAGAGGAAAGCTGCAGCCCAGCCAGACCCAATTCCCAGCACTGGGAATTCACATAAGGTCAGCAGCTTTGCACCCAGAGCTGTGCGTCTGCTGAGGGAGGGAGGTACCCAGGCAGTGGATCACCCACTCCTACGCTGTCTGCTCTTGGCTTGGCCATTGCTCAGAGCTGCAGGAAGAGATGGGTTTGGTGGTGTTAGATGACACAAGCTGCCCGTGGGTGGGTTTGCATGCCTGCTGCCTTTCCAAGAGCTGCAAGGAGCAATGTACCAGCGCTGGAATTTCCCAGGGAGCTGTAAAACCTCCCAGTGGGTGATGTGTGACAGTGCAAGAGGCTGACAGCCCTGCCCGACTGCTGGAGCATCCAGAGGCTGCGGAGCTGCAGATGCTTCCCCTGGCTACTGGGAACAAAATCCAAACTGCTTGGCTCGTTTTCTCGCAGGGTTGTTGGTGAGGTGGTTTTTTGTTGCTTTGTTTTATTTTGGTTTATTTTTTCCCTTCTCTGAATATCTGAACTTGTTTGAATTTTTCCCTTTTGCTGGTAAAATGCTCATTGCACCAGGCAGTGTTTATTTGATAAATATTGTTTGTTTTATAATAGTTTTTATAATTTTTTATATTTTTTATAATAGTTTATATTTGTTGTTGTTGTTGTTTATAATAGTTTAATAGTTTTATTTGGTTCAGCTGTGGGACAGAAAGTGTTTGTGAGGGGGAGAAGCAGATCCACCCAGGCCTGCTGACACCCAGTGGTTAGGGAGATGAGGGGTGCTGGTCTGCAATCCAGGTCAGCAGTGTCACAGGCAGCCTGAGGCCCCGTGCAGGAGAGTTAATTTGTGTTTGCAGCTTCCAGAGAGTTTCCATTCCCCGGGCTGGGGGCTGCTGGGCAGGGCAGGTTCATGGCTGCCCATCTCCCTTCCAGGCTTTCCTCTCCAGATTTCTGTAGGGGTTTTGTTGGTGTTTTTTTTTTCACCAGTGGAGCTTGTTACGTGTAATAACCTCTTAGGTATTTCATTATTTTATCTTGCTCCTTGGAGAAGATGCACAAATGTAGAGGCAAAACGATGGTCAGGTTAGAAAAAGTAAGTTACAAAGATAGAAATGAAGGGGCTGCCAGCAGGATGTGAGAATTGGGGGTTTACTTCTCCTCATATTCCCTGCCCATGTGTGTAACCCTGAGTCTGCTAGAGGAGGGGGAGTTACAGGTGCCCCACACCAGATGCAGAATGGTGGGTGAAGATCCCCATCCTGAGCAGCTCAGAATCATTGTGATGCATCATTCTGGACACCAGACAGCAGAATCTCCTTCTGAATGCTTCAGTAGCACTGATGATAATTCAATGATTAAGAAAAATAATAATTAAAAAGTTGTTCAGCACTCGAAGAACACGATGATGAGGAATCTTCCTCAAGCTGCTCACTGCATCCAGAGAATGACAAGGCTGCCCTCAGAGGCTTTTGTTCAGCTCCTGTTTCATCTTTTCCTCTTCTCTGTGGCACTGTGGTGTTTTGTTTTCTTGGGTTTTCTTTTTGGTTTTCATTGACAGAAGAGAAGCAGGATGAATCATGGTTCTTGGAAGCAGCAAACAAGATTTGATTGTCACTGCTGGGACTGCTGTGTGGGGAGCCCTGGGGGAGGGAGGAGGTGGTTCTGCTTCTGCTCGTCTTGCAGCTCCTAAATACAACCATAAACAGCTGAGTTTGGGTTGGGTTGTAGCTCTGCTTGTAGCTACCCCCAGCACAGCCTGGGGCACACATCAGCCTGGGTTAAAAGATGCTTCTGGGGGGCATAGCTGAGGTCATGCCACATCTTCCAGCGGGGTGTGTGTGCACACAAAAACACTCTTGTGTCTGTGCTCACCACCTGCTCACTTTGTTTCTAGGGCTCATCACAATAAAAGAAGCCCAGGATATAGAGGCCAGACTTAATGAAGTGGAAAAGCTCCTGAAGACCATTATCAACATGCCCTGGAAGGTGAGTGTGCCCAGCTCCACTCTGGGCCAGCCTGCCTCCTCTGGGATGCTGCAGACTGGGACGTGATGGGCTTGGCCAGCTCTAGAAGAAGCAGAGGTTTGTTGGGTATCCTGGGGAAGGGCAGAGGGCCAGATCCATGGGATGATGTCTCCAGGGTGTTGCTTGTAATGAGTCTTTTGGTCAAACTAGGAAGGGGTGGAAAGGGAGAAGAGGGACAAAGCAAACTGCTGGTAAAAACAGATGTCAGCTGCCTTTTCTCTCCTTCAGTATTCCAGGTCTGAAGTCGTCCTCACGTTCTTTGAGAGATCTCCTTTGGACCAAGTTCTGAAAAATGACAATGTCCATAAGATTCAGCCAAGCTTTCAAAGTCCAGTTAAAATATCAGGTAAGAGTTGTTAGCTTCCTACATTTGACACGAGAATTACTGAGGGAAAAGGACTTTATTTGCTGTTCCCCTCATTATGTCTCCACCAGCAATCCAAAATACACTTCTCCATGGTCTGCTCCATAACAGAGCATGTAATTAACCTCGACATGCTATGCAACGTGCACTCAGGCAGTGGAATTGAAGGCTGATAAATGCAGGGAGGTGGAGGTGAGGAAAATCCAGTCCTCCCGCTGTCACGTGTGCACTCTGGGTGTGCAAAGTGCACCTGCCCACTATGAGCCAAGGTTCTGTGGGCAGTAGATGGCAGTAAATGGTAACGTCTGGAGCAGTTCCCACAGCCCTGCAACGCTGTCAAGCCTCAGGTGGTGGCAAGGACACTGGGAAAACACCAGGATCAGGTTGGTCGTGGTGCAGCTTTCTGCAGGGCTTGCAGACCTAGAGAAGCAGGTCAGAAAGTTTTGTGTTCGCTGGAAAAACAAACTAAATTTGAGGTGTATATCTCACCCTGCAGGGTGACACTGGTTCAAGGTGGTTGCCCACCCTATTTTCTGCCACAGGCTAATTTCCTTCCCCTGTAGCTGATTGTGCAGGGCTGTGACACAGGGTTCTGGTACCTGCAGGCAGATTCAGTCACCCACCTTAAGTCACTGCTAATTTATATAGAGATGTGAGTTTGTTTTGTGACTGGAACATAGTGTTGGAAATAACTTTTAATTTGCTTTTTCCTGTCTTTTTTATTTTTGCCTCACTGGCTTAAGCCTGGGCACTTCTAGGAACAATCCTGTGGTGTTTTATCAGTGGTAGGATGAAATATCCAGCTGGGCTGCCATTCTGCTGAGGCTGATGGGAGTTTTGCCTCTGGCAGCAACAGGGCTGAACTGGGCCTTGCTTCAGATGCTCTGTGTCACTTGAACACCTGGACAAAGCTGTTTAAGCAGCAGCAGTTTGCAGATGGAAGAAGCTCTCTGCTTTCCTGTGCAGCTTTGGCTGTCGTGCACACCCCCCAGCTCATGACCATGGCAGTGGCTTATGACACACAGATGTCTCTCAGCATTTTGGGGAGATTTTGATCTTGTTTTCTCTCTTTTCCTGGCAGAAATCATGCGCTCCAATGGATTCTGTTTAGCCAACACTGAAACTATAGTCATTGACCACAGCATACCCAATGGGAAAGAGAAGCACCTGGACGTGGATTCAGCAGAACACTTGTAAGTGGGGTTTGTGCACGAGGGATGCTGTTGGATGCGGGTGAACTGCAGCTCTTCAGGGTGGTGCTGCCACTGTCACAAGCATCTTGTGGTCCATGGGAGAGACTTCCACAGGTGGTGGTGCAAAGGCAGCACAGAGATGGAGAAATCAGATACTGGATTTTTTTCCACAAAAAGAAATCTTTTTCCTGATAGGAAAATTATTCCCCCTGGGCTTTTTAGTCTTGGATGGGGTGAGATCTGTCCAGGTGCTGCTTGTCCAGAAGGTGGTGAGAGGAGCTGGGCTGTTGTCTCACACCATGTTCACACGTGGGTCACCCAGAGCACGGTACATTCATAGAATCATTTGGGCTGGAAAACCCAAGATCATTAAGATCATCAAGTCCAACCTATAGTAAACCTAACACTGCCAGGTCCCCTGCTAAACCATGTCCCTCAGCACCACGGGCTCCACAGCTTTGAAATCCCTCCATGAGGGATTTTTTTCCAAGGATTCCCCTGGCAGATGCCTCTTCTCAAAACCCCCATGGGTCAATCTTCAGATACCCTTCCCTTCTGCCTCTCCCTGGGTACTTTCTTAGCACTCCTTTGATCTGCTAAATGCACATTAATGACTCGATGCCATTCGGTGGTTTTTGCTTTATTTTCTCTGTTATTTATTCCTCCTTAGGTTCGAAAGTGTTAGTGACTTTGCCTCAGAGCTGGAGGACAGTGATGACCCAACAGCTTATGTCACCAATCTGACATACTACCACCTGGTCCCATTTGAGACTGACATCCTGGACTGAGCCAGCACCAGCCACCCCCCTGCCCACCCTGCTGCCTCCTCGGGGGGCAAGGCTGATGGCAGAGGAGCTGCAGCCAGAGCTCCCCAGGGCCTGGCCCCGTGCTGAGGAGACTCCTGGCAGGAGGCTGCTGCTGGCAGCCAGTTCTCCATGGAGCCAGGGTTGCAAGGGAAGCCCTGCAGAGTCCACGGGCAGCACCAGCTTTCCACAGGAGCCCGGGAAGCCCTGCAGAGTCCGCGGGCACCCCCTCTGGCACAGTGTGGGCAGCTCCCACCATCACCTCGGCCAGCAGCCAGCCAAGGCCTCCTCACTGGGGGAGGCAGAGGGGGGAGCAGGAGCCAAGTGATCCAGCTGCTCCCCAGCTGCTCCCCAGCTGCTCTCCGGTGCCTCCCGCTGCAGCTACCTGATGGAGAAGGTGAAGGAGCAATGGCAGGGTCACCTTTTACTCAGCTACCAGCTGACTGGTGCCTTACACGAGATGTCAGAAACACCACCCAGTGCCTCCAGGGAACGGGACATGCCAGCTGACCCCGTGGCTTCCTTTAATCCTGAGGTTTTCTATACCTGCTGATCAGGCAACTCCTCCCTCCTGGGACAGGGAAGCAGGCACTGCAATGCACTGTTCCTGGTTGGGTCCCTGTGTGATTCCAGAGATCTGGAAGGCCATGGGAAAGCTGAGCTGCCCTTCTAGGAAGGGTCAGGGCTGTGCCACGCACTCGGACATGGTTTATTTTTATTTTTTTTTCCATGTGGCCCAGCAAATGTGAAGGTGCTTAGAACTGTTTACATCAGAGATCACTCCCTGTGTGGATTTCTCCCCAGGGGGTGACAGTGAGGTCTGTGTTGTGTTGGGACTGAAGCAGAACAATAAGCTACAGCGTGTCTCCAGCAGAACAGTGCCAGCCTGGCTCAGGGACTCTGCCCGAGATGCCCCCCCAGGGCTGGCTGCAGGTCTCCGTGGCACATCACGCCGTGGATTGCAGTGGAGGGGGGATGGGGAGACAGGGATCAGCCCCTGCAGCCTCTGGACAGACTGCTGAGCAGAGCAGCTGGACCTCTCCGTGGGGTCTGTCCCCTGCAGAGCGCTCCCAGATCCTGCTGCTCGCTTGTGCTCGCTTGTGCGTGCTCAATGCTCGCCAGTGGGACCTCTCCTCCAGCTTTAGCTGTTTGCAGGCCTCAGTGTGAGGGGATGGATGTGGGAAGGAAGGAAGGAAGGAAGAAGGGATGGAAGGAAGAAGGGATGGAAGGAAGAAGGAAGGAAGGAGCGAGCACATTTTGGACTTGTTTCCTGGTGAAGGGGCTTGGTGTGTCCTGGAGAGGTTGATGGAACTCCCTTCTGCAGACTTCTCACTGCTACCTATAGAACACCAGTCCAGCAGAATTTGCTAATGTAAATAATAAATTATTGAGAATCCTAATTCTTTTACACAGTATGTTTTTAAAATATATTTTAATGAAATAAACTCTAACTCGCCTCCACTGCACTTCTGCAGCTTCAAGGAGTGGCTTCTTTTTTTTTTCCTTCTTTAATTTCCTTGAGGACACTTTCCCAAATCCTCTTTGTTTTTCTAGTTGTTTTGGGGAACACTGAGTTTTGGCAGTTCCTCCTGTTTTGTTTGTTTGTTTGACTTTGTTTACAACCTCTCTGGGCAGCCTGGGACAGGCTCTGACACCCTCACACCAAAGAAGTTTCTCCTCATGAGCACTGGCTGGTTTTTGTGGAGAGGAGGAGGTGCCTGCTCAGGATCCCCTGTACACAATCAGTGTGATGAATTTTTTGGAAACAGACACTTTGCAGCAACAAAATTCATCCCCAATTGCATCTTCAGCACCCTGTCCAGCAGCTAATGTCAAGGGGTTAGCAATCAGAGCCTCTTTAATTACCCCCTGGTGCATCTTACACCCTGTGCTTCAGGACTAAGGATGCAACTGGCTGCAGGTGAGGGTCCTGAGGGCACCCAGAGGCTTTCATTGCCCTGAGCACCCTCAGCTGGGACTCCACCCACACCCTCTCACCAGGGGTTCTACTAAAGGTCTCTGCTCAGAGATCCATGCCCTTAGTCCTGCTGCTGGGAGGTTTCCTGGGCTGCTTTCTGATCTGAGGGGTGTGTTGGCCAAAGGGAGCTGTTGCTGCTCTTCTCATGGTGAGTTCTCCTGGTTTTTTTTTGTAATAATTCTCATCTTTACATGTTTTATGTTTCCTGAGATGAACATGTTACAGGGAGCTCTTCCCTAAGGTGTCCAAAGCAACAGTTGCTGGTGGTGTTGAATGTAAAAGTGATAAGCTTTTGAGAAAGAACAGTTCTGGTTCCCTTCTCATTAATCCCCCTGAAGTGCAGATGAGAAAACACCAAAACACCCAGGGCTTTGGCCATGAGCAGGTTCAGGGGCTGGGGTGTCACTCCCCAAGCTCAGGAGACAACGGGGACATTTGACCACTCCTGATGGAAACATGCAGAGCTGCAGCTTCTAAGCTGTTAGGAGGATATGGGATTAAATTTGTGCTTAACCACCTGTAAAATGCTGCAGACGTGGAGGGTGGGTGATGGGAGGCAGGGCTGAGGGGAGGAAAAGCTGATGTGAGTGAAATGGGAGCAGGAATGGCAGTTGAGGGATATGGTAACGAGCACTGTAGTGATATGAAATGAACTTACTGGGCTTTGGAGTAACACATCTGCACATTTACATGGAAAACAGGCATTATTTTTCACAGAGCTGCAGTGCCAGACAGGATTTTTATGAGGCAAGCAACAAGGCAGGGAAATATATAGCTCAGTGAGTCAGAAGAGAGTTGCATGGCTGTGAGAAAGGGAAAAGATGGAATTGCTGCTTTAGGTGGCTCTGAGATTGTAGATCCAGATTGAAGCTTTTAGCCTGACCTGGGAGTACCAGACCCTGCAGTGCCTCCTGGAGAAGAGTTTTGACACCAGCAGAGAGCTTGGGGGTAGCAGGATGTGGTTGGAATGGAATGTGTGAGTTTATTAGGCCTCTAAGTGGTGATGCATTAATAGCTGTGAAGGAAGATGGATCTCTTTGATATTTTCTGTGCAGTTGGATGCTCTCACTGGGGAGCCTCCCCTAACACATTTAATTAGCCTGCTCCCCCTGCACTGCACTGTTACCATTCCTGTCAGAGAAGCAGCTTCCAACAGAACACCATCGAATGGGACTCCAGGCTGCTGAGATAAAAATAGCTGCCTGCTGCTTATGCCTGCAGCACAGGCAGCAGCTCCAGCCTGGGAATCACCCTGGCAGCACCAGGGAGCGTGGAATCCTTGGGTAAAGGAGTTGTGTGTGGCACAGGTTGGGCAGAAGCGTTGCTCTGAGGGGTGAAAAGCTGCAGTGAGCTTTCTGGAGCATGGGAATAGCTTCCCATGGTGGGCACAGCCAGCTTCCATGTGGCTGCTCCTGCTCTTCAGGGGGTGGTGGCTTTGAATTGCTGCTTGGGGAAGGACTCGAGGTGTCCCTGTCCTGCACAGGCTGTAGATAACCAAGGCACTCCCAAAGAAGCCCCCTCTCCATCTGTGTCAGCACCAGGGTGCCTTTCACATTTATGTTCCTAAAACTTTACCAACTATACCTATTGGTTTAAAATAAACCTACCCACAAAGACCTCCACACCTGGTTTTCCATGTATCCCTGTTTTACCACCATGGCAAGGCCTTTTTTTTTTGGAGCAATTTTTCACCCTGCATAGCTTCACTATCATAAAACATTCTCATTTTTGTGGGGTTGTAATAGTTCTGAGAGACCAACAGCTTAGTGCTCAGTAGCAATGGGGGAAAAAAAAAAGATAAAATATTAATACTCTGTAGGAAGATAGAGATGAAAAACCACTGCTTGACTCCAAGGTTCACCTGCTCCCTGCAACTCCAGTCCTCTCCTCTCAAGGTGTCTTGCAGCAGGAGAGCCTGAAGAAGGGCAATATGTGTGAGCAAAGGCATGAGGTGATCTGCTCAAGGAACAGAGAATAGGTTGAACTTTACCCTGTCCTTTTCCAAGGATGGATGGTGTGATAAGAGATCTACAGGATCCTGAGCGATGTGGGAGGGGTGAATAGAGAGATTCTTGTTGTATCTGCTGGTGTGAGAACAGAGGTCCCATCAGGGGATGCTGGTGGGAGGTTGGCTTGGTGCAAACCTGGTGCTGTCCCTGAGGAGGGAATGGGGCTGCTTTGAGGGTTGCTACCCAAATAAAACACAATGTGCTCAGGGAGTCCCCTGGGGAGAGCTGGAGTGTGAGTGTGAAAGTGCCTCCTGAGTAGCACTTGCTCTCCCTCATTTGCAGGCACTGTTGGAAGCAGAAAACTGAACTAGGTGGATCAAGCTCTGTTCAGACAGGACTCTTTGTTGCTATGATTTTACACGGGCAAGCACCTTTAGTTTTTACCTTTGAAGAGGAAAATCTCACTCTTTAAAATTCCAAGTGCATCTGTCCCAGGTGTGACACGGGGCTGTCGGGAGAATGTTCAGTGTTGAGTCCTTTGATCTGCCTCATCCTCAGAGCAGCTCTGACTCTGCACGTGTGCCAGGCTTTGGAGCACAACTGCAGTGAGGAAGAAAAGCATTAAATAGACAAACCCCTCAGTGTAGCTGTCTGGTGAGGAAGGTGAGCAGCCTGGCAGCTGATCCCCCCCCCTCCCCAGCATCAAGAAACTGGAGTTCTCCTGCCCTGCTGGGGATGCTGCTGCCAAGATGAGATGCTGCCTTGTTCTTGCTGTACACCCTTCTTAAACTGTTTGTTCTTTTCTGCTGTTGTGTTTGGGGGGGATTTGCCCTAAGTAGTTTCCATGGCTACGAGGATAAGGAGTGAGTGAGAAACATGCAGAGAGCAAGTACACAGCCTGGTGCATCCAGGCCAGGGGAGATGTGCTCTGTATCCCTGATGGTCATTCCACTCTAGGATAAAACCCTCTGAAACTGGAGAAACAGATGATGTTCTTAACCCCCTGGTCTTGTGAAATGTGCCACTCTCCTTTCCCATTAGGTCTTCTGGGCTTGCTGAAAGCTCTCTGGTTTCTGCAGCCTCTGGAGTGCTAAAGGTCAGGAACCAAGCTACGTTGCAAAATATGCTGCTAAAGCCAGTTGTGCAATTTTCTTGTGTAAGAATGAAAAATGCTTCCTCTTATTCAGAGTTGTATGCTTCCATTTTGTTCTTTCCTCCTGATAAAATGGAGGAAAAATGGGGAGCTTTGATGCCACAGCTCTTGGCAGCTTTGGCAGGTCCTCGATGCTCTGACCAGCTCTGGAAAGCACTTGGTGTTGGACCTGGACATGGAGTTGGAGACATGGACAGGAGTGCAGAGCATCTTGCCATGCACAGAAAAGGCAGGGCAGGCATCCTCCCCCTGCACTGGGGAGGGGAAATGAGTTTGATGGCAGAAGCCACTAACTTTTTAGGGGAGCTTGGTGAGCAGTGGAATGCTGCAAACAGCAACAAACCTCTGAGTTTACACTTCCAGGCTTCCATATTCCAACAAACAGATGCCTTGCTGCTTTAGCAGGTGGAAGCTTCCCTACAAAAATCAGGGTGGATCTCTTGATGATGGGGAAATAAAGAGCAGTTCAGCTCGAGATGCTCCTGCAGAGGACAGTTTAGGTCCCAGTGGTATTTGTGGCTGGTTCCCCTTCACCCTCCTGCTCTGCTGCGAGAGGAACCTCTGCCAGATGTGTTAAACAGCTAACATCTGCCATGTGCTCATTAACCACTGCACATGTATGACATGGAACCCTCTGCCAAACCTAGTGCTAATTAGGATCTGTAATGAGTACTATTCTCCTCTTAATTATTCTGAGCAGGGTAGAGTTTTCAGTTGTGTCTGAGGAGCTCGCATCTGCTTTTCCAAGAGCAGCTTAGAGACAGGAGAACATTTTGTTGGACTGGAATGAACTCCTGGTCATGCCAGGATACAGACTGGGAGAGGGATGCACATTGCAAAGGCAGAGGTGCTGCTGGGCAGTGAAGGGAGAGAACCTTTTGCAATATGTTAAAGGGTAGAAAGACTTTGAGCTGTAACCTGGTGCTGAAGCAGTGCTGACTGAGCATGTCTGGTGCTGAGCTGATTGTAGGAAGGATTACAAGGGTATTTCCACTGGTTTCAGCTTCATCACTTCATATATCTGAGTATCTAACAGGCTTCAGAAGCAGCAACTGAACCCACAGAGGTAAAGGGACAAATCTATCAAGGATCAGATCAGCAGAGCTATTCCCATCTGCAGTGTGTTGGGTGTGGTGGACAAGAGAGCAATTGAGCTCCTTGTGGAGGCATCTCAGCCTGTTTTGAGGAAAATAATGAGCTTTTGTTGCTGTAATCCAGAAATACTTTTGGTAATGGGGATAGCTGATTCTCAGATTGATGGGCATCCCATCAGATCTAGTGTTTCCCTTAAGAAATTAATGCCAGGGTGTGTGTGTAAGGGCTGGTTTATTTTGAATGCAAAGGGTGCAATCTCTTCAAAGGAAGCCCAGCGACAGGTTTGATTTGATCTACCAGCATTAGCTCAGTCTATGTTCTCTAGAAAATAGGTCACAGCAAGCAAGGCAGTCAGATTTAAAGAAAAGCTAAGCAGTAGTGACTAGAGAGATGAAGGTGTTCAGTAGATGCATGGCACTAACTGACAAGCTGCCCTCTTTCAGTCGGGCATAAATATTAATGCCTTCCACAGCCATCCTAGACAGAGCCTTTTAAGACCTACTCCATGGAGTTACAACCTTGTTTTGTAGGTCGGAGGCTCTGTGCCTGCTGTGGCTGCCTGGTGGGAGAAACGTGAAGCTGCTCGTGCAAATGGTCCCACCCTGGCCACTCGAGGACAAGGAATCCCAAACCTGATCTGTGAGGTGATTTGAGAAGTTTGACACCTTGCTTTTCAGGAGAATAGCTCCCTAAATATAAAACATGTGGTGCCATTGTTTCCTTGCTGCAAGTAACCCTTCATTCAGGGGCTGCATCCCCATTCCAGCTTGTGCCTCTGTGTTGTGGGCTGTGAACATCCAGAGCTCTTTTCCTTGAGAACCCCCCCTTCCCACTGCAGTGCCAGGGACAATCTCACACCCTCCCCTGCCCTGAAGCTCCTCATCCTGGCAGAAGTACCTGCTCAAGTGCACAGAGATCACTGGTCTCAAGGTGTGGTGGGCTGCCACTTCCAGTCAGTGCTGTTGGAGTTTAACCCTCCTGCCTCCCTTGAGTTCTTGTGTGAAACAAAGCTGTCTGACTTGGAGCATCCCCAGAAGACTCTGTTCACCATCCCCAAGCTTTCTAGTTGTGCTTTTGGTATAGTAAACACTTCCAGCTGGGGGGGAAAGGTGAGAACTACCACTTCACCTCCTGTAGTTGTTGGATGAAGCCAGAACAGCCCTTCTTCTGAATCAGTTTGCTCTCTTAATGCTGCCAGAAATCTTACCTCATGCAGGCGAAGGAGTTGGCACTTAGTGCTCATGTTTACTAGATATTATTTATTACATCGATTTTCAAAAGCAAATAATTTCCATTCCTGGTGTAGTTTGTGTTTTTCATCAAAGATTGAGGGGACCAAACATGCCAGGACAACATCAAGCTTCACGTGCAAAGCTTAAAACCCACGTGAGCACATCAGTGCACTTTGGACACTGATGTGTGTAAAAGTCATCCCTCAGGCTGGGGCAGAAATCACAGATGGAAGTGCAAATGGATCCCTGAAGATGCAGGTTCCCAGGGGAGGGACAGATGGCACCACGACTGTACTGTCTGGTTGGGGTGTGATGTAGCTGACCTGTCAGGGTCTGTTCAGAGAGGGAATAAACCCATCAGCTCTGTCTGCTGTGGCTCCAGGTTGGAGGCTGGGTGGGAATTTAGCAGCCCGTGTGGCTGGAGGTGGTATCCAGTGTGATGTGAGTGCTTGGCAGAGTTCATTCTCTGGGTTTAATTAACAGAGCAGCAGGTGAAATAAAGTCTGATTGGTAAATAAAGGTTGTTTACTTAGATTTCTCTCTTCCCCAGTTGCTTGGGGGGGATATTGTTGGACATCAGGGTTCCTATAAGACCTGATATGTAGGTCACACATCTGATGCACACAAGGTGGTCATGGGCTAATGCAAGGACAGTGTTCTTCCTGCATGTTGGTAAGGACTGTGCCTGCCTCTGCAGCACTTCCCTGTCATTTGTGGTACCTCTGCAACTTTCTGGCTGCCCATTTCTTGCTGGGAGCTGCCCTGCCAGCTGTCCAGGCAGCTCTGTGCTGTTTCCCCTCCAGACCCTGCCATATGGCAAGGTCTTTCTTGCAGCAACCAGAGCATGCTCTTCTAGAGTGAAAAATAGCTGGTGACAGCTTGCAACATCGCCGCAGGCATCTCTTAAACCAGGCTGTTTGCTCACTGGACTCGTAAGAAAATACAGAAGACCACAAAGAGAAGAAAAATGGTCAGCCAGTTGTCAGGGTTAAATGTGACAGGTTTAATCCCACCCCTGGCACCTGCTGGGTTTGTCTCTGGCCCTGCTCTGCACCATTCCCTCTGAGCTATTCAACTGTAGGGCATCCCTTGGATCAGGACCCAACCCTACTTGGGACCTCCATCCCAGGCATGGTCTGTTGCTCACGGTGTTTTTGGCTGGCCCTTGTGCCTCAGTTTCCCTTGAGAAGCGGGAGCTCAGCTCTGAAGTGCTAAATCCTCTACCTGCAGGGAATGGTGCAGGCAAACCGAGCCTTACGGGTGGTCACCCCACTCTTGCAGCCAGGAGGAGCTAGTGGCAGGAGCCACTGGTTTAATGCAGCGACTTCTAATTCCACTGGGTGGCAGCTGAGACTCTCTTTAGGTGAGGAGCGATGCTTTCCCCTTGGGTTAAAGGCAGCGGCTTCTCTGCTGGAACAAACCAGAACCAAGCCTACTGCAAGCTCGGGAAGCTGCAGCCACCTGAGATGGCAATTTTCCTTCTGTTTTATTCTTTGAATCCCTTAATACAGTTGATAAACTGAGGCTCTTGTTTTTCTGGTCGAGGGGTGGAGCAAAGTGTCTGTAAATCATGGATGGGGCTGCAAAATAGCGGCAAAAACTGCTCAAAGCTGGTGCTTCAGAAGGAGCTGCTGCCTGTGCCTCTGGAATACCAGTCTCAGCCCTGCTTAGTGGCTTTCCTCTAGGGACTTGAGCATTCTGTCCTTCTAAGCACTTCTACAAACCCAAGATTTCATTTGCATGGAGGAAAAACCCACTCTCTTGCTTTGTGCTGCCTCCAAATGAGTCTCAGCATGAAGCCTGTCACAGCTTCTCACTGCTCACTTACCTGCAAGAGCCTTGCCCAGGGACTGCTGCTTCTCTTGCCCATCCAGTTCCCTCAGGGTATGTTGTTCACGAGTAGAAAGGGGCTGCAGGTGCTTTCTAGGAAAGTTCCCTGTCTCAGAGCTAGTAAAGCTGTGCAGGGCTGGCAAAAGCAGCTTGCACAGGAGTTGTGTTCAGGGTGGGTGGAGGGCATGACAGGGACAGCAAGGCTGTGGTCCCTCTGCCACTGGTGTAATGATTTTATGCCAGGAGAGAAAACAAGAGCCATTCTCAGGCTAATCGTAACATCAGAGCTGTGGAAAGGGATGTGTAACTGAGCCCTTCCCTGCCCAGCAGACTGCCCTGAGCCTGGGTGCAGGACTCTCCCCAGGGCTGGCCTGGCTGTCAGCACATGTGCTTGAGAACCAGGGAGGGTTTGGATGTGACAGGGAAGGCCAGGGATGTAATTAGAGAGTGAGAGAGTGTGGAAGCTCGTTCCTGATGAGTGTTAATAAGCTTTGCAGCCATTCAGCCTTTCATCCATGACTCCTGTCAAAGCTTTAGAGGCTGCCTTCAGCACCTCCCATCTCCCTGCTGTGTGTGCAGACATCCCTCCAGCAGGATGCTGACCAAGGCTGCAGGGATGGGATGTGCTGGGTGGGAGCAAATCAGCTGAGAAAGGAGCAGCTCTAGTTTTTGCTGCCCTGTGGTACTAGAAGTGACACTGGGTTTTTTTTCTGCAGCACAGCCTGGCCTTGCACAGGCAGATGAGGGATCTTTAAACACTTAAAAGTTTATAGACTAATTATTGCTACCAAGTAGCACACTAAAAGCTAAATAAACCCCCCTACAAACCCAAACAGGTTAGTTTCACATCAGTTACACTGGGGACAATGTGTATCCAGCAGGGTTTACACACTGGGGATAAACACCAGTAGTGCAACTGACACCAGGGAGTGGGGCTCGGGGAAAACTGAAGGTGACTCCAAAGGAATGGAGCTGAAGCAAAATCAGAGTATCGTTCAGGTTGGAAAAGACCCTTGGGATCAAGTCCAATTGTTAACCTTAATTTACAAACTTCATCCCTAAACCATGTCCCTCAAAACCACTTCCAAAGGACCCTTCAACACCCCCAGGGCTGGTGACTCAGTGGTGGGAATTCAGCCTAGCTTGGTGCATTAGCTGTGACTCTTGGTTCCCTCCCCAAAAATCACAGGACTGGAAAAGCTTGTGCTCATGAAATGGAAGAGATCCCTCTGGCTGTGAGGAAATAGAGCTGCTGAGCCCTCAGCTGGCACTGGTGCAGTGACACAAGCCTGGCTGAGCAAGAAAAGGGGTTTAGTGCTGCTTCTCTTTGCACTGGCAGCACCACCAGGTGAGGGCATAGGGACTGCTGGCCCTGCTGCTCCTCTCCCATCCTAGAAATGACAGCAAATGCTGTTTCATTGATGTAGTTTAATTTTATTAACTTAATCCTAGCAATTTATTGAATGAGGTTTTATATCTCATTGACCTGGAAGTGCTGATCAGGGGTGAAGCTAGTTTGGGGTGACACCATGCAAGGGAGCATCTGCTTTTCACCAAACTTTTTTCTTGGTTTCACTGTTCCCAGCAGTGCCAGCTCCAGGCTTTAGGGTAAATGCGCCTGTTCCCTGGTGTATCATAGGAGTAGCTAATGGTTTTGTGTCTAGGGTGTAGTTACTCCACACAGGCAGGGCTGTAATTAGCATTGTGCTTCTAACAGAGGATTGGGCACTGCCTGTGTTACCCTTTACCAGAGGGATGGGTGGCTCAGTCACTCCTGCATTGCTCAACCTCCTCAATCAAAGGCTGTGTAACTGGGGCAGGGGATTTGGGGCTGATCTGAGCAACTATTTGAGCTGTAATCAGTTATGGAAAACATCACCCGGACACACGGCCGGAAAAAGCAATATTTTGACTAAAAGCAATTACATCTTAGTTTCCAGTTAATAAATCGCCAAGCTTCAAATTGATACCACAATTAACTTACCAACTGAGAGGTAAATTGCTCCAAGCCATAACTGTTACAAATGAACTCAACTGTCTCCCCAAAGGGGCTTCTGAAGAATTAACTGAATCAGTTTAATAACTGATAGTAGTTAAAAGGTGGGAGCTGATGTCTGTAAACCAGTCCTTGGGGCTGGGAGGTTTCGGGGTGAAATGGGTGAAGGGCTGCACTGGGGAGGAACACCAGGGACAGTTTGGTGCTTAACTCCTGGATCTGCTTTGCAAGAGCCAAGAATCAGCAGAGCATCATTTAAATCTTTTGCTGCTATTGGGAAGATCAAAATTGTCCTCAAACCAGGTCAAAAATGCTTACAGCCTCATCAGCTGCTGGGATAGTTAGATTCTCTTGCTCCAAGTTTCTTAAATATGTAAATATATCACTTATTTTTTAGCAGGCTCTGGTAGATAATTTCCTGCTTCACTGCACCAGCAGGGACAGATCCTCCTGGATGTAGCTCTCCTGTAAAGTGCATAAATTCTGCTTTGTGTGCACCTGCTCCTTCTGCCAGATGTGTTTGTGAGAGCATTTCTAATCTGGATCAGGCTAGTGCTGGGCATGGATTCAGTATTAATGATTTTTAAATCCTAGCCTCAGAAATAGCATGGTATGTGTTGCACTCGGGCATCCAGCTGCTGAGGGTTCAGAGCATCACTTGGAATATGGATGGTAAGGGGAGAGCTGTTCACTGGCCTGTGGTAGTGTAAGCAAGGGGTGGCTTTGTGGGCACAAACCCATCTCCTTGCAAAGAGCAACCCAGTCCCTGGTTGATGCTGTGAAGTTAATAATCTTAAGTGGCATTTATCAGTCCCTGTGAGGAAGAATGGTAATGACATTCTATTTATATCAGAAAAGGCTCTGTGTGTCTCACCTCTGTTGATACAGCTGTCTCTCAAATATCTTCTGACAGACAGCTGTCTCTCAAGTGTCCTCTGACAGACATCTCTGCCAGTCGTTGTGAGGCAGAGGGAGTAAAATCTGCTAAAATAGTATTTTGGTTTGACTTGGGTTCCTGGCTGCCTAGTACTCCAAGCTGAGCTTTGCTAGTCAGGCTTGGGAGCATTTTCCCTTCCAAGAGAAAGGGCTGTGCTGCTGCAAGGTTGTTACTGTTGTTCTATGCAGCCTGGATGGGGCTCCAGACATGATAAATAACAAATCTAAGAGGGAGAACGAGGGCAGGAGGACAAGGGTAGGAGTGGTGAGGGAATGGGGTGGGTGGTTCTGCACCTCTGCTGGTATCTGTGCTGCCTGAGTCATCTCGGGCAGCCCTTTCTGCTCATCTTGCTGCTCCCACCATGAGTCAGGGGTTAGGAATGAGGGTGGCAATGCAGGTGGCCAGCACAGGACCCTGGAGACCAGCTGGGTTTTCAGAGGGTGAAAGTGGAAATTGGTGAGGAAAGACCTGCCCCTGCCCTTAGGCCTTTGTCCCAGCTTCTGAGCCAAAGAGCAGGAGCTGGTTGGCCTCAGCAGATCCCACTGACCTGGGACAGCAGCAGATGAAACATCCACACTGATATCCAGCATCTAAAAGATAATTCCCCTCAGGGCAATTCTGAGGAAGGCCATGTTTTGGTTTTTTTTTTTTTTCTTTGATATGTTGAGAATCCTTCCAGTGACATCTCACAGAATGACAGGTATTCCAGTGGGTAAAGGTGATAGTTTGGTTTGCAGATGCTGTAAATAATTTCATTTAAGAATAATGCTCTATCAAGCTTCTGCTGAAGCTGCCCCTGGGATGCCAGTGCCCTGGCTGTGGTACAGGAGCTGTACTTACAATAACCAGCACACAGAGGGGGAACTGACACCTAACCTGCTGTCACACAGTTGCTGTGAAACTGGGAATAAAATAGAAATCTCTTCCTTCCCCAAACAAGATCCTCCTCATCAAGAAGCCTTTCAAGAGCTGTGTTCTTGGCTAACAACCTTTGCACACATTAGATGTGGTCTGCTTGGTCTCTTTTTATAGCTGTGTTTACCTCAGTGGAGGGAGAAGTTACGACTCTATCAAATGCACTTTACTCTGGCATCATTTTCATTACTAATCTGCCTTGTCCTAACCTTCATTTCTATCACACTTTGAGGTTTTGGGGGTTTTATGAGACTAAATGTTATCTGCCCTGAGAGGGAAAGAAACCAACGAAAGCAAATTTCCCCATCTGAGTTATCCCTCCCAGCACCCAAGAGGATTGTCTCTGTCTCTTTGAAACTAAGTTGGTTTTTGAATGTCAGCTAAGGCTAAAGCTTTTTATCTTGCATCTCTGTGCAGCCACAGAGAGCTGTGTGAAGTGAGCGTATTAAAACAAAAATAATAAAATCCTCTTATTTCACCCTGATAAAAACAAGGTGCAGAGTGATACAGAAACACTGTCCTGGTGCTAGCTGCCTATCAGTGTGGAAGACTGAACACACTGGCATTCAGCTCTGCCAAAAGCAGACCTCGGGGGGTGTGCCCTGTTCCAGCAAATACTGATGGCCTTTGTTGGGAGGTTTTCTGGGCATCCTCGGTCCCGGGATGGTCGGTGTACCCCAGAAAGCCACAGCCAGCAGCATCCATGCTGATCTCATCAATGAACTTTATTTATGGTTTGACTTCAGTCGCATTACATCACAAATTAACTTTCAAGCACTGGATGGAGCAGAGAATAGCTGGAGCCCAGCCAGCCTGCCCCTGGCCTTACCATTTTTTCTCCTTATTCCTCATTGCAATGACTCAACTCACCCACGTTTGGACCTCCATCGTAGCCGTGACCTCTCAGGGACTGGGGTGAAATTCTTCATGGCTGTGATTCCCTGACTGACACTGAGCACTGCTGACCTGCTCTGGCTGGAGGTCTAATCCAGCAGATGGAGCAGCTGCCTGAGGCTGGGGAAACACCCTGTGTCACTGTCCTGGGTGCAGTGATCTGCTGTGGCACTTAGTGGTTATGGACCAAAATGTGGTCATTCGTGTTTTGGGCAGATGGAGATCTCCTGCAGTGGGTGCAAGTCTCCTATGTCATCTGACTGGGGCTGTGAACCAGCCTGCTGGGAGAGAAACAGGCAGCACCTGCTCGTGGTCTGTAGTTATTGGTGCCTCTAGGGAGCCTGAGGCAGCTTGTGGAGAGCAGGAGCTCAAGCTGTGGTATGTGGGGATGCCCATTGCCTTGTGTAAGCTCCTCAACATCACCCTGTGGGCACAGGAGCAAGAGGCAAGCCCACCCTTCCCAAAGCTTTGTGTGCTGCTGTCACAATGATGCCCTTGGTCCTGGCTGGGTAGGTTCTGTCTCATCTATTTCTTTTGTTAACCTTCTTCAGCCATACCTGTATCCAACATAAACTCTGGTTCTCTCCTCATGGAGACCAGGAACTCTCCTGCTTGTCTGGAAGCTACTTCTGGCAGACTTCTGGACCTATCTTTTGCTTCTTTTTTCTTGCTGTGTGTCAGGTGATGGTGTGGATATGGTTGATTCTCTGCCCACAGTGGGAATGGAGGCCAAGGTTATAAATCCAAGTGCTCTTGGACTGCTGCTGCTCTTTCCAGGCTTGGACTGAGCTTCCTCCTGCATCTGGAGGTGATGTCTGTGTGCTCCTGCACTGAGCAGAGCTCTGCTTCCAGAGGGAATCCAGCCCCTTGTGATTAATTCTTTGGTTAAAGCTTAGGTGCCTTTGCTTTAATTTGTCTTTGCTTCCAAGACGTCTTCTGCTGCTGCAATATTTAATATCTAAACCCCTCAGGGATTCATTAGCAATAAGTGATACAGGATGTAGTCTGGAGCTGTGAAAGATCTTTACTGACACAACACAGAGACCATGTTTGAGGCAAGAGGCCAGTGTCTGGTGGAGCCCCAGCTTCTCCTTTGCATTCCTAAACATGAGGCTAATTTCTTCTTAATTTCCACCTTCCATTCTCTTTTTTTTTTTTTTTTTTTCCCCATGCTGGAGCTGTGCTTCATCTTGACCAGCTGTGATAGAGTGAGCAGTCTACTTTAAATCCTTATTTTCCAATCTCTTCTTAGGCTTCATATAATATTAATAACATCTTAGAAAAATAAAACTGGAGGCTGTGTTCAGACTGGGTGTTTTGCCTTGGTTATGCAGCTTCCTGTTGTTTGGAAATATTAGAGACAAACTAATCGATTTCATAGTGCATGTGGTGTCTTGGCTTTCCAGTTTAGCTGCCTCCCTCACACTTCTCAAAGGACATTGATCTCTCGTGGCCAGACCAGGGCTGTTTCTCTCTGATGCTCTGGAAGTTAAGCTGGGATTTGATCTCGGCGCAGGTAACACCAGAAACCAATCTTTTTGGCTTTTCTCTTTGACATCTGTCATGGTAAAGAAAACTTGATGTTTTCCCTGCAGCCAGGCTGTAAAAGCATCGACTCTCCAGAGAATTTTCAGGTGGTAAGAAGGGCAAATCTCTTGCAATTCCAGCTGGCCTCGGAGCTGCAGAGCACGTGTGCCCATGAGGAGCAGTGGAACTCTGCCCACGCTGACAAGGGCTCTGGCATTTTGTTTTGCTGTTGTGACCCTGTGGCAGGGTGAGCAGGTATCCAGTGGATGTTCCAGGGAGATGAGTGTGTCTCCAGGCTGAACAAGCCCAAGTCCCTCAGCTGCTCCTCCCCACACATGCTCGCTGGGTAGGGCGGGTTGGTGCCACTTTGTACCCAGGTCATGCCCCTGCAGGGTGAACTGATTCATGGATGGGTAATTCCTTTGCAATTAGAAACAGGTTTTCACCTCTTCCCCCGGGATGAGTGAAAGCTTTGCAGAGTACACACAGATGTGCAGCACACATTTCCAGCCTGGTTTATCTCCTCACGGATCTCGACATGTATCTGCCTGTGCAGGGAGCTGGGTGAGCTCCCTGGTGAGCAGGCATTTCTGGGGCACTGGTCCCTGCCAGCTGAGATGACCTCGTTTGCCCTGCCATGGCTTGTCCTTGCCTCTGGCAGCAGCAGTCAGTGCAAGCTGCCCACGCTCAGGGTCAGGCTGTTCTGGGGGAGGTGGTAGCTTGTGATGGTTTCCAAGGTGGTGGAGAATTGTAGGTATCAAGTGATGCTGCCAAGCTCTCTCTCCAGCTTGCTGTGGGTTTTTTCCACCAATAAACACCCCACCCCAGGAATCAATACATTAAGTCAGCTTTTCTTGTGCATTCAGAGCTTTTTTTTTTTCCTACCTTCTTCTTTGAAGTGTTTTATTGTTTGGTTGGTTTGGGTTGTTGGGGTTTTTTGGCCTGGGTTTTTTTATAAGTGCTTTTTTGTGGGAAGACTTTAGAGTATTTAATATTACCTGAAACCCAGAATTAATTCCAGAAACTTTAAAGCATCTAGGGAGTGCATAGCACTCTAATTATGACTTTCCTTTTTTTTTTTTTTTTATTTAACAGAAAAAAAGACAAAGCACTTCAACTTAATGTAGAGGGTTTCCAGAGCAGAAATCCCAGCCAGTTTGTTTTTTTTTTTTTTTTTAATGAGTTTATTTTGTCCAGCTCAGGCAGTGACATCCAAGTCTAGAAAGACTAGAGTGATATTTTGGTTCTGATAACCAAAAAAACCATGTGACTGTGTGCAGTGGGTTAAATTCTGTGATGATTTAATTCCTTTCCTTTGTAACCCTGTGTGGCCAGGTGACAAATTTGACTCCTTGGTGGAAAGAAAAGCATGTTGCTTGTTTTCTTTTTTCCTTAAGTTTTACTTTCCAGTTTGGTTGATTATAGTGCCAGTTGGATATGATTCTATATAATGAACCTTGTGCCTGTGTTTTTGTTTTCTTTGGGTTTGCTTTTGTTTTAAATGTAGCTGTAATTAGTGCCTTGGTTAATGAGTCAGGCCCTTGAGCAGGATCTGTTCCATCATAAGTTAGCCTAGCTCGAGGTCAAGCTAGAATGTCTTCTAGCTGGCTGCTGCCATTCCCACTGCAGGAATGGCAATCCTGCCTCTCCTCCACGCTTGCAGAGCTTCCAGAGGGGATCCTGCCAGCCTTTTATGCACAATTTCTGATGGATAAGCTTTCCTGCTAAAGAGAGCAGAGATGTTTTCATTAGAGTAACCAAAGAGGCTGGCTGAGCTCTGGATGCAACAGTGACAAGATCGCTGAAAAGCTTCTGCCCTTAATCACAGATCTTGGTTTCCAGGGCACTTGGAGGCTTTACTGTGACTCTTGCACAGATTACACCAGTTAATATAAGATTTATTATCCTAATGCCCTTCTTCTCAGGTGAGCCTGGAGCCAGCCTTAAGAAATCTTTCTGTATTTAGCCTCCGGTATCCATAGATGCAGGAGTGTATAGAAAATGAGCTTTGACATCTGGTGCAGGGTCCCAGCACGTGCATGTGAAATGCTAATTCTGGCATTTTTTCCAGCAAAAGGAGGCCAGGCAGCCTCAGCTTTGGCAACATTGCTCTGTAGGGTGCCTTGCTTGCCCTGGAGGGAGCTGAGCTCCTCCTCACTGAGCACCTCTGTCAGATACCACATGCTGAATTTCTTGCAGTTCAGGGACCTTTTTGTTTCTTTCCAATAACCAGGGAACTCGCTTCTGTAGCACAGCTATGGAAATAGGTATTTATAACCTAATTGCTACGAGGGGTGGGAGTTGGTTGAGTTACAACAGCTTGGTTGGAAACATCTGGGCACGGTCACCCAGATGTGGTCAAGGACTCCTCTTCTTCCCAATTTGGCCGAGCAGGATTTGTCCTCAGTGAGTCCTTGTTTGCTTCACACATCTGCTGACCCCCAGGTCCTGCAGGGTGTGTGGGAGGAGTGCTGGCCAGCTCGCCTGGGCTCTGCTCTGCAGGCCAATCCCTCTTTGTTCCTATTTGAAAGCCCAGGCTGGATAGGAAGGGCTGGAGAACATGTGGAATTAGAGGAACCAGTCCCTGGTGACACCATCCAGGGTACAGTCCAGTGCTGTGTGTGGCCTTAGGGCACTGTGATTAAACCCCATCCCAACGAGGTTGTTGCCAATTGCATCCTGGGCCACTCTGCTTCTGTAAACTGCTGGAGACATCTCTGCTGGCTCCCCTGCTCTGGCACACAAAGGCTTCTCTGTGTGCGTGTCTGTAACAGTGTCACTACTTTCTTTCTCCTTTTTTTAATCCTTCACTCCCAAGTGATTCTGAGCCAATTGCTTTCCCCTCTCTCTAGCTTTGTACAGATGATACAGCAGTGAAGGCTGCGTGGGGCTGTGGGGAGGAGAATTAACCCTCTGCTCCTCGTGTTGGCATAGTGCAGAGGCTTCTGGGGACCTGGTTCAGGGAGGACCCCCACTCCCTCCCTGAGGCTTCTGCTCTCGGGCTGGGATGCAGCTCTGCTTTGCTGGGAAGCTGGAATGGGTGAGGGAAGCTGCAGGTGGGCAGTGACTGAGGGTGCATGTGTGTGTCACTGGGTCATCTCATCAGGAAAAACATCCCAAAAGCCACTGCAAGGCTCCCGTGGCACAACTGTTGGGTGTTCGTGGCCCTTACGTGTCAGGTTTCCCAGCTCACAGGCCTGGAGAGGCTTTGGTTCATCTCTGGCCAGAGGGTCCATCAGCAGCTGCTCTTTTTTTGGCTCTTTGGCATGTGCACAGCAGCTGAGGGGATGGAGAGCAGCAGCTGCTTGGGGGACACCCTGTGGCAGGGGGTTCAGTGTAAAGGGGCTGGGTAAAATAGTCTGGGGAAGGTAATTTGGTGCTGCAAAGTCAGCTGGTATTTGCCTCCTCCTGGTAGAGCTTCAGCAAATATCTCTAAACAAATATTTAACAAATGGCCAGAGCTGCTGGTAGGAAGTCTCCAAAGCTATTTAAATAACACCCAGTCCTCTCTGAGCTGGTCACTGTAAGGACTGGGGCTCTAAGTGCATCCCAGCTCCTCTGGCACCAAATGATTTTAGCATCTTGA
This sequence comes from Corythornis vintsioides, assembly GCA_025447755.1. Classification (NCBI taxonomy): domain Eukaryota; kingdom Metazoa; phylum Chordata; class Aves; order Coraciiformes; family Alcedinidae; genus Corythornis; species Corythornis vintsioides. The sequence continues at coordinate 33,005 of JAOEGS010023299.1, forward strand.
AATGTTTCAGTCATATTCCACCAGGTGCAGCCTCCCCCTGCCTTTAAACCAGCCACGCTCACCTCTAAACCACACAGAAACTGCTGACTCAGCACAAAACACTGCTGTGATGCCCCTTGAACACCAGGTATAGCACTTGCTGCAGTTTGCAGGGAATAAGAGTGCTCTGGCTTCCCTTGCCTTTTAAAGCTTCCCACAAAATAGGGGTTTTTTTTACTTTATTCTGGTTTTCTTGGTTACCCCAAACCATCAGCTTTTAATAGTAACAGAGGAATCCCACTTCTGAGTAAAAAAAAAACAGTTGTATTTGCACTTAAATGCCTTGGAGAGGGGATGGTGTTGTACTTAATTTTCTTTTGTGTTTATTTTTGCTGACATCCATCCTCAGTACCTGCCTCCCAGAGCTGTCTGGAAGGATTTCAACCCCTGGTCTGGTGAGCAGCTGTCTTCAGAGCCCAGCTGCAGGCTGGGTGAGAGGCATCTCACAGGGACTTTCCTCTCTGGGCTCCTTCCACTCCTGCCCTGGCCATTCCTCACCCGTCTCATCTGTCTCCCTGCTGAGTCTGCTTTTCAGCTGTGGTATAAACAGCCATTGTTCAGCTGCAGAAAATAATCTGACCAGAAAACTTGGCTTTGTTCCGTCGAGTCAGGTGCTTTATTTTTATCCTGCTTGAGAGTGGAGGTGGGGAAAAGAAAAGAACCCCTCCAGCTCTGTTTTAAACTGTCTTTTCAACATCTCTGGTGATCCTTTTGCCTTATGGGTGCTGGTGGCTGCTGCTGGAGGAACAAAGCATCTTGGTGGTGCCTCTCTGGGCTGCTCTGAGGAGAAGACAAGGCCAGCCAGGCTGACAGCTGCCTGTGCACACAGGCACAGAAACCTGTCACATCACCCCAGAGGTGCCACCCCACGGAAGGTGGTTATTTGTGAATAAAACACAGTGCTGGAAATGCTATTTCTGAGCTGGAGGGCAGGAGCTATGGATTAGGGGAAGGGTGATGC
>JAOEGS010023300.1:0-19834 GCA_025447755.1 Corythornis vintsioides
CATATTTATTTATATAATATTTAATAACATTATTATTTTCAGCTGATGACCCATCTCCAGTGTGAAGTAATACAAGAATATACTAGTTTGGTTTTCATGGTATAAGGTAGAGGGTTTTTTTGGGTGTGGGATTTTTTTGTCCTTCAATTTTCTCTTTCTCCAAATTTAATTTTATTAGGAGGAGCCATCATCTTCCTAAGATTTTATGTTCTGTAAGAAAACTTCTGGACCAATAGCTATCTGAATTGTTCTTTACAGCTGCAAGGTTTTCAATTTCTTTATTAAGGGTTCTCTCAGGAGAGGTATTATTTCTTTACAGGAGTCAGAGTGAATCCCAGCTGGCCAACTGTAACGTTGCCATTTGGGGCCTGTTTCCCTCAACGCAGCATTTCCCATTCTTGGTAATGCCCTGCAGGGTTTACAACCTAAACTGATTACCAGAACATCTAACGAGGTTTTTATTGACCCATTAACATCTTGTACACCTTGGACTTGACAAAGTGGATTCCCAAACATGGAAAAGTAGATTGGCTTTATTTTTTTTCATACAAAACAAACAAACAAGATTACCCTTTTCAAACAGTTTTGTTTGCTTAGTGCTAAAACTAGCTAGTATTTTAGCTAATACTCCTAGCTTTGTGCTAAAATACTGTTGCCTGTCTGTTTAAAGCCATGTACTTGTAAGCAGGATGGGCAAAAGTAATTAACTTGCCTTGTTTCACTAACTACTCTCTCCTCTATTTAATCATGCTGTACATTCCAAGTTTTACATGCAGTAGAAAAAACTGAGTCAGTTTAACTTCTTACATGAAGAGTACAACAGGGTGAAAAGAAAAGGCAGAGGAGAATGAGTAATTCATACTAATATACCTAAGAGAAAAAGAAATAAATTATTTTTGTAATGAGCACTTGGGGCACAGAAATCATAGTGATTAGATGACACTTTTTTTTTTTCTCTTAAATCTTACCATCTTTTAGACATTATATGGATTTCTGCTTTTAATATGTAAGCTGATAATACTGTGCACCAGAGAATATTCTTAATAGCTCTTGGTCTATTTACAAAAGAGTTTACAGACATTTTGAGTTTAAAATATTCCTTTAGCAAATGCTTCTTTTCACAGGCCAGGTTGTCATTATCTTTTATCATTCTGTGTACCATCACTTTTAGCAACATGATGCCATCATCATTTCTACTTATATAAAAAGATTTCACAAGCTCCCTCTATCTTTTGGTTTTACTTTTTTCAGTATGTTCCTCTGTTTAATGCACTGTTTTTGAAGAATCTTCTTTTGAGATATTAGTGAATTAAAAAAAAAAAATTAAATCTTTTCAGTTGGAAAAACCTTGTTGAATTGTAGTACCCAGTCAAGTTACCTGTTACTGAATGTTTCAAATTTTTAAAAATGGTGAATGATGACTTGGACTGTAACTCATGAGAGAATAATCTTTCCTACAGTGCATTGGTATCTCTAACTCTATGCCAGCAAAGAGCTGAAAATACATAAGCAAAAAATCACTGTGACACTCAACAAGAGATTTCAAGGAATGTTTTGAGGAGAGGAGGATAATTGGGGATTTCTTGGACTTTTTTTGGCAGTGAAGGTGAGTGAAAGATCAGAGTCAGTTCTAGAGGCCATCAGATGATGAATTTATGTATTACAAATACTAATTCCTTTTTTGATTCTGGTGACTAAGGACTTTGATAATGCTCAGTTTCCAAGAACCTGAAAGGAAGAAAATTACTGGAAAAGGAACTGTTACATACAGTAAAGTCTAAGTCAACAGTAAAATAGTATTCTGTTGAGGTGTACTGCTGTATAGTAGTCATCTCCAAGCATTTTTGAGCATATAAAGTAAAAAAGCATCAGTAAAAAAAAATTTAAGCATGTGCACTGCTTGTGTGTGTGTATATATATATATTTAGTTAGTTATAAATTATATACATGTGCAATTGCTGTAATTATGTACATTATAAAAAATATACAAATACAGATATTAAAGAGATGTGATAAAGATTAATAGTATTTTAAAAATCATTTTATTAACAGTATAAAAAATCTCACTGAAAAATATTATTAATGACAGCAATGTGATGGAATGTGCTTAAATATTTAAGACTTGGTTTAACACTTTGTGATGCAGCAATTTGGAGATCTGTTTCTAAAATAAGTGCATTTGGTACTTAGCTGTAATGACTGTCATAGCTGAAAAAGATACCTCAAAGACACATAGATTCAAGTGAAACAAGTGTGTAATTTTCTTGCTTTTTACATCGTGACACTCATTTTTTAATTTCATACAGAATTAAGCAAAGGTTTTTATTGAAATGCAGCTAGTAAATTTCCATCCAGTCCAATGTGAATCAGTTGTTCTTGAAACTTAATGAAAGGTGTTGCATTTTTATGCTTTTAACAAATGGCTTCAAAACCCGCTGACATATTTCTTTTTTAAAAATTGAAATAATCAGAAAATTCTGTTTCCATTTGTTTTTTGTGTATACAGATACGAACATTTTTATAGATAACACATTGTTTTCAACAACAAAATCTTATGACAATTAAAGTATCTCTAAACCTCACTTTTTAAAATGCTCTTCCTGTAGCATGGGTTTAATTTGAAAAACAGTTACTTTCTCACTCATAGTGAAGGTGGCACCTTTACCTTGAAGGGACACATTAAGTTTGTTTATTTTTTCTTAAATATCTACTGCATAGCATTGGGCTGATAGTCGCTTGTCAACACAGAAAAGGTCAGCAAATATGGAACACACAGCTTCTTGCAAAGGAAAATTGCATAACTCATCTTTAATTTTGACAACTCTTTTAAGCACTTTGCCATGAGATAATTAGAAAACCACTGTGTGATGCAGAAGATTTTCACGGTCACTTCCCATCTCATTATAAAGTATTGTAAAGATTCTACTATTTAAATGTCTTCATAAAATTAACCACATCAGTGACATCTTGTAGAACTTTGTGCACTTCTGGCTACCATTTCTTTACTGCAACAATTTCCTTATAAATGATTCAGTGAGTGAATTTCAAGTGTGGTTCTAGCTTTGTAACCTTACCCTGCAATCCATTTTTTATTCCAGTCAAAGCAGCCACTCCATCAGTGGATACACTTGCACAGTTTTTCCATAAAATACTGGGTTTTATTAATGAAGTAATTTACCATTGAGTATGTATCTTCTCCAGTACGTCTTTCCTTTAGTGGCTTGCAAAGCAGTAAGTTCTTAAGGTATTTGTTACTGAAACAGGATCTAGCAAGCACCATAACCTGTGACATGTTAAAAAGGTGCACTTTCAGCCAACTGTAAAGCAAATCTCCTACTCTGCTTGATTTGCTCTAATACATGCTTCTTCAAATCTTTGGAGATATTTTCTATGCATTTTCCAGCAGTATTTGCTGACAAAGGAAGGCATTTTAGTTTGTTGCCATATTATTTTTTGTGGATTTCAGCCGTTTCTATCATAGCAGATGTTTGCATTTTGTTTTCAAGCAAGAAACCTCAAGAGGCTTCACTGATTACATCTGATTAATTGTCATTGGTTTTGCCTTATAACTGTCAAAAACTTGCTCTCAGAATAGAGAAACATCATCTTTACCACTTCCTTGTTGTTTGCTTGTGCTCACATTATTAGCGTTATTTTCCATTTAAGCAACCTGTCCATTTGGTGAGTGTTGGTTTACTTAAAGTGAATAATATAATCCATAAATCTGATTAAAAAAGGACACAAACTTCAATATGTGGTGGTACAATGAAAGCGAGAAGTGAGTGACTGACTGAGGGCATTGCTCTGCCTCCTCCACATTGTGGAGAACCTTCTTCGCTCAGGATACCTTTCATTTCTGCTGTTTGAGCTTTAAGACTGACCTTGAGTCATGTATTTCCAAGCTTTCCTCTGTCAGTGTGAGGATTAGAAGCAGGATATGTGTATAAAAATAAATTTAAAAATTACAAGGGAGTGGAAGCATTCATAAAAGATCTGTCTCGGTGACCTGAGGCTCTTAAGAAAATCTACAGACACCATGAGACTCATGATAAAATCTTGATAGTTGACAAGAATGTTTTGTCTCTACATGTGAGAGCACTAAGGGTCTTTTCAGACTACATATGAGGAGGAAAAAATCCCGAATGGATCATGTCTAATGTAGCTATTTTTACTCTGAACTTTATATGAGTTCTGGTTCTGGAGGACCCTGTACTTGTGCAGAATCCCACTAGTGGTTTCACCCTGAAAGTCTAAATGTGTGTACAGCGCTCTGCCTGTAGGCAGGTGGTTGTGTGTACATCCATCTGCCTTCTGCACTGATAGCCTGTAGACAGCCCACAGGCAGCATGCATATGGTTTGTCTGGGAGTGCCTCATGGCATATTAAGTTGCCTTGGGGCACAGAGGTCTGTTGGGGTGCACAGGACACCACATGCTCTGTAAAGCACTCTTCAGTTGCACTTGAGCTTGCATTCACAGGTACCTGTCTCTGAGGGACAGTGGGTCTGATATTAAAAGCAGCTTCAGAAGATTGCATAAGATCTGTCTGAGTACAGAAAGTTGCTTACAGGAGGTCAGTGCAGAATCTAAAATTAATTAAAACTGTCAAAACACTGTCAGCTTAGGATACAAAATAAAATGTTCACTGGCAAAGAACTGCAAAAATTGTTCAGTGTGCAGTGATATGTAGTTCTCTTAGTACTTTTGAGTTTAATAGTATTGAAAGACATGTTACTGACTGTGAATATCTTTATAAGCTTGTATATGTAGTTTTGAGATTTGGATTGGAATGCTTTAAAGTCATTGGTCTATAGCTGCATAATTTTTTGTTAAGAAATTAAAAAAGGTAGGGCATTTACCAGGTTTCTGATGTAATTTTTTTTTTTTTTTTGGAAAGAACAATCATTTGACTGCAGACAAGCATGATCTAGAGCTACAGAAAGTTGAGAATGGATCTTACTGGAGTAAGACCAGCACAGGGCCACCTGAATTTTTTGGGGACTGGAGCATCTTTTATATAAGGAGAAAAAGAGAACTGAGACTCATCAGTCTGGATAAGTCTCAAGGAGTTCCTATCAAAGTGAATAAATAGCTGATGGGAGGGAAATTACATGAGGAAGCCAGGTTCTTGTCCTTGGTACCAAGTGACAGGACAAGAGGCAATGGACACAAAACACATGAAATTCTATCTGAAAACAAAGCACTTTGTTATTGTGAGGTTGGTCAAACAATGGAAAAAGTTGCCTAGAGAGGTTGTGGAGTGTCCACCTGTGGACAAAAAATCCCAACTACAAAAGAAACCCAACTGCATGATGTCTTGAATAACTTAATCTAGTTGACCTTGCTTGAGTTACAGGGTTTACTAGATTATTTCAAGAGGCCCTTTCCAACCTGAAGCATTCTGTGATTTTGTAAGCTTTTCATCCATGCCCTAGATGAAATTTTCAAAGTCTGCCAGCTATTAAAATGTTAAGTGACTAAGGTACCTAACGTCATCCTTCACCCCAAAATACCCCAGACTTTAAATTATTTTGCTAATAGTAAGAAGAAATAAATGTGGTATTTGCATGTTGTTTGCATAGCTCTGTGTTAATGACCTGCAGTACAGTTTCTATCAGTGACTGGTAATCTGTACTTTAAAGAGGTAAGCTTGCCATACTTACACCCTGCTACTACACTGAAGGAAGGAGGAAAGGTCCTGAAGAATCTTATTTGGAACATGGTGATATAGGGGATAGAAATAATTTAGCTTCATTGTTTTACTCCTGACACATGCTAATTGCTTTAGGGGAAAGGTTTTATCAGGAAACAGTGATAAACATGGGTAGAAAAATGTAAACAGAACTTTGAGCAGACAATATCACCAGTTTACCTTTTGAAATGCTTTGCAAACCCTTTTATCAGCATGAATAATATATTGCAGTGGTGAATTTCTCCAAGGCCTATTCAGATGAGAAGAAACATTCTGGTGAGAGCAGATGCTCTGCTCATGCTCATAAACACATTGAGAAATTGTCCATCAGATGGCATGGTAACAAACAACTTTCACAAACAATCCAAAATATATCTACAAAATGAAAACAATCCTACTGCACACCTGGTCAACAGCAAATTCAGGGAAAAGCTTTCCATATTTCTTTTTAGAGATAGCCTCCTAGGAAGATGTTGATGAACTGTGCAATAACGGGAACAGATTGTTTTAGGAGGAAGGAAGACAGAAATATTGGTTGTTTCAGCCTTTCCAGAAGTTAAATTATCTCAGCTTGCAGAAAAATTCAGTCTTGATTACTTAGCAGGTTTTGAAAATGTGTTAAACTATGTCTGTATGTAGTTATAGGTGTTGAAACAGTTAAAGACCAGGCTATGTTATCCTGGATCTTTTAACCAATCTGGAATTTTCCTTGCCCTTCTTGTCAGTTCCCATTTCCAAGGGAACTAACAAAATGTATTATTAGTGTACTTGCTAATTTGGTTAGAAAGCTACTGGATTAACTTTGCTGCCGAGTGGTAATAAAGGGGCAAAAATGAATTGGGGTAGTGGAAATGTGAGTGACAAAAAGAGAACAAAATCAATAAAAATTGAGATTCGGTAGGAAGTGAGAAGTGCTATAATAAAATAGAATAGAACAGAAAGGATTAATAGTTCTGCACACAAAATATACAGACATGGAAACTGAGGAAAGGAGAAGGGGCCACATACTGATGGATAAAAGGGTTGAATAATAAATGTAATGACAAAAGAAAAAATCATGTGGAAGGGAAAAAAATCAAGAATCGTAAGCTTGCTGAAAGGCAGATATTTTAACACCAGAAAGTAGCATCAAACACAAAGAGGCAAAGGAGTATGTGCCATTAATGACAGAGGGTCTGAGAGATATAAATGCTTCTCAAGACTTAAAACAACCCTCCACTGCTTGCAGTCTGCATCATTGTGTTTGGAAATAGTCTGGAGGTAAGTTAGAAGTATAGACATATTCTCTAAGATTTTAGTTGTATCAACATAAGAAGATGCCATTACGTCTTGAATAACAACTCTACCTTTTGTGTATGGTAAATAACATATTCAGCTGTTGAAATGTTATTTGTGTGAGGACTTAGTTCCAGACTAAGTATACAGTGGCAGAGAAGTCCAGAACTAACATCAACTAGAGTTTATAGGATTCTTCTTGTTGACAACAATAAATTTTGAGATGAACAGAACACCCTACTGGGTATGTTTTATGGATGGAACATAATTGTAAGTGGAGAAAGCCAGGACTGAGAGTGGTTGAGATGTAAAACATCATAAAGGACATCTTAATTCAGGTATTTATGTTATCCTAAGTGAAAATAAAAGTCATTGGAAAAACAATCTCTCAAGAAATTGGGTGGGTTTTTTTCTGATGAGAAAAGTGAAATTATTGTAGTATACACCAAAGTGAGCCACAAAATAGCAAATGAAATAAAAACTTGAGTGAACAGCATGCACAACATTCTGTAGGACAAATTATGTCTCAATATAGATTAAATCAATTTCATGCACAGTTAGTGTCGTCACAGATGGCCTGCTCTAAGTCACAGCCTAGGTGAGTTGAGTTGTTCACCTAAAGTGGTCCTTTACAGTAGAAATTAATTACTGTAGAAAAAATGAATACATTAGGCAGAAAAGGGGGAAAAAAGTCAAGGCAATTTGAGAAGGACATTTGTACCCTGCAAACTGCTGATTAGCTGCCTGTAGATAGGCAGATCACTAGTCATTTCTGAACTGTGACAGTTTGTTAGCCACTGTTTGCAAAGGTTGCTGGTATATCAAGCCTGTGTTCTGAAAGGACTGGTGACTATATTCAGCAAACCTCTAAGGTAAGTTGTTTAAAATTATTTTAATTTCTACCATAGAGTATAAATTTAATTTCATATATAGCAGAGTTTAAAAATATTATATAACTGAAGCATAGAGCTTCAAGCTACCCTGAAGCATAAATCAATACAATTTGTTATATAGCATCATAATTTCACCAGGAAGGAATTAATTCTCTAATGATTACATGCAGAACTGGGTTTGAATCTGGTTTATGTCAGGAGTTAAATGATTTTTGTTGACATCACTTGATTTCCTAATGCATATTTATCTATAGCCCCTCTCCAACTGCAGAATTGGTCATGACTGGCAGCCTAACTACTGTAGAGAGTCTCAGCAATGACATAGCATAAGTATCATAGTATGCCAGACCTGAAACAATGTTGGCAGAGGGTAAATTTAAAAATAACTACTAAGCTAGTAGCTGTATGCTGGAAAAAATATAGTAAACTTACTGTCATCTTTCTAAAGTGCTAACAACTATGGCACATACAGAATCATGAAAGATTCTCTTTGATTTCAGATTCTTAATCTTCTCTTTAACAGACCAGTACTGCAGCAGTTCACTCATCCAGAAAGAATTTTGTATCCCCAGGTGTGTACATAAAAGACTTCCTTTTCCTTGATTGTCTGACTGCACTTTCCTGAGCACTCAAATCTAGCAAAAATGGGTTATTTAAGGTAAACAAAGAAAACGCTTGGCTGAAAATATAAACTGGAATCTTTCTTTTTTCTCAATTCATTCCTCAGGAAGGCAAGTGCCTCAGTGTGTTTCTTTTCTCACTGGTACCCTAGGTTACTTATTGTATTTTATGGTTAGAAGCTATTGAGGCAGCCACCAGGACCAGCCATCATTTGACAGTACCCCAGGGCCTGCTCATGCTGGAGCACAATACTGAAGCAACACTTGTTGCTTTGCTGAACTATTTTCTTCTGTCCTTAGACAAGAGTCAATCTCATCCATACTTCTTTAGACTGATTCTGTTGTGTTTAACACTATTGACTACTTTTACATTGATCTTCCCTCCGCTGAGCTTCCTTCCTAATCAAAATGTGGTTAGCCATATTGTATTGTGAACTGTGGTCTTGACCACAACTGACTGTCAGCACAGATAATGGGAAATTCTGTTCAGTATGGTTTAAGTCTTAGCTTTTGTTCAGGTCTGGACCCATGTGAGAAGGGGAGCTCTCCTCCAGACACACCTTCCAGAGTGGAGCCTCTCTGGGAATGATCTGGTGAGGTCTAGAGGGCTGTGGGGAGGGGCAGTGTCCTCCTTTTTGAACAAACTCATCCCATAGCCTCAAGCAAGGAGAGCCATGCTGGGCTGAGTACAGTAACTGGGGTCAGCCACAGCCTGGACATCACCAGGTGTTGCCACAGGTCCTGGGTCCAGCTGGGGAAGCAGCTTCTAGGAGGTAGGGTTGAGGTAGTGCTTAGATCTGTGAGGCCTGGGCCAGACTAGGGACAACGGTGGGGGCTGCTCATCCCCAGAGCAAGGAGATGAGTCTCAGCTTCTCACAGCTCTTTCCATAAGTGTCTTCCTCCAGCTATCACCATGGAGTTTTTCTCCTGAGGCCAGGATGGCTCTGCTTCAGTGGCCAGTTCCTTTCCAGGGGCAGCTAGAAGGGTGCACCAGCAATGGTCCCACCCAGACCTCCAGGTAACACTCAGAATACGTTAGGGCTTGGTCCTGACATTTTAATGGTTTAGTTCCCATCCAGGCACCTACTTTCCTTGGCTTTAAAAGCATGTTTGCTGGTTAGGGAATCAGTATGCATACACAGACATATTCTGGCAATAAATAATACCTCCTGTTTTTCAAAATCAGTTACAGCTTAAGGAAGACATTAGTCTTTTGATCCTTCTGAATTTCTGTACCCTTCTGAACATTTTTTTGGTGCCTGTTGCTTGTAGGTTGAATATTCTTCTCTTCTGCAAACTTCCATTGCCATGAAAAGGACTTTTATGTAGAAATATAAGGATTCCTTCTTTTTCTTTTATTATATGTGCACTCTCTTTAGAGTTTATCTGCAAATGTTAGTGACTTTTTATGAGGGTTAATAAGCTTCTGTAGATTGTGGGGCTGGCTGTATTTTTCCTAGTGGGAATGACTTTTTACTTCACAGTAAATATTAGGCTTTTTTTAAAAAAAAACATGAAATGAAATTGGCAGTTGGGTACTACTGGACTTCAAAGACAGTTTGAGTAAATTCTGGAAGAAATTAACTTTTTTAATTATGATCATCAAGAGCCTTTTTATTTGCCTTTGTGAGGCTGGGTTTACTTTTTAATATAATAAGTCATTATTACAGCCAAAGTTAATATAAATTAAAAACTCAAACCAATGTAGTTAATGTAATTTATGTAAATGTCATGAACAGAAAACCATGGTAAACAAGAGTTATGCAGTATCATTTTCTATCCTACCTTCTAACAGCTGCAATCCAATCTATGCTAATCGTAGAATAATGACATAAAAATTATAACATCCTGTTTTCCTGTCATAACAAATTCTGCATTTTCACCTTTTAGACCCTTTTCCCCTGTTCAGAAGTTGATTCAGTCAAGGAAAGGAATGACAGCAGAAAGGACTTGGTTTACCTTCTGCATCTTCATCCCTACATTGGTGTAACCTTCCCAGCCTACAGCTGCTGTCTTACTAATACTTCCAATTTCTATAACTCATCAAATTTTTATCTGATAGTAGCAGTACTGAGACAGGCTGACAGTGGAAAGCAGCCAGTTTCCTCTGAAAAAAATAGAAAATCCAGAATCCAGAAAGAAAGTGTATAAATTCTCTGCCTCTCCATTTCAAAGTACACCCAAAAAAAAAAAAAAAAAGTATAGGAAGACACAAAGTTATCCAGATATTTAGCTTCATTCCAAATGGGGAAAGCAAACAACTCCAAAATCGATTATCTGTTACCAAATAAAGTTCCAGACAATGAAGAACTCAAACTTCTTGCAGTTCACTTAACCAATTTTCATGTCACAGATCAATTTCTCCCCCCATTTTTGCAAACCAGAAAAATCTGAGTAATAACGAGGTCCTAGTGTGTTTGTTCTTATTTTAAAGACAGAGGGGATTGTTATTCATAATTTCTTAATTTAACCAAGTACCTAATAAATAGTATTAAATAATAATATTAAATAAAGTGTTGAATATTACTGAGGAAATGTTTTCATTGAGTAAAGATCTCAAGATAAAACAATCTAAACATAGCATTCTAGTTATAAAATATGTTGTTATGGTAGCCTGGGAAAGAGAATGTGTAAATGTACCTCAGTTACATAATATGTAAAGATCCAAGCAGGAGCCACTCCTTTAGCACTTTGCTACTTAGATGCAACATCATGCGAATAATTGCAAAGGGAGATTATAATTAGTCTCTGCTTACTAAGTTCCCTTTAATTCAGCAGATAAAATACAAATCCACGGCAATTGACTTGGTGAGGTTTGCAGTGGGGAAAGAATCCAAGGCACTGGAAATGCCATGAGATGATGCTTTGTGCTGGAAAGACACAACCCAGTGAAAATGCATTCCCCAGTATTCCCTGTACTATGGATCCCTTCTCCATGATACAGTTAATGTTTGATGTCCCTCTGTAACACACTTCTCACAAGACAGGAAATATATTCCCCTTATGCCAAAGCATAAGGAGACACACCTCAGTGTTTGTAGAGAGAAGGCAATAGGCAAAGTTGGTACTTTGCATTTACACTCAACTCCTCTGTAATTGATAATTTCTACTTCAGTATATGTTTTCTCTAGTAGTTTGATTCTATGGCATCTTTCATATTTCTCCTTCAAGTGTTGTCTTTGTAGAATTTGACTATTACATTTTATAAAATTTTAACTTCTCTTTTCAATTTGCAAATTGTAGTAAAGTAGTTCAGTTTGAGCTCCTCCTACTAAAAGGTAGCACCTTTTAGTGCTGAAAATTGTCTGACCTACAAGGTCTTGAAGATATATGAAAGTTTTCAGCTTTGGACTCTATAAAGTTTCTCAGTTAATTCTGTGAATTCAGCAAAAACTGAGTTTTTCACATTTACAGACAGAATATTAATGCTCCAGGTCTGTTCCTCGAACCCTTGAGAGCAAGAGGCAGTCTAAACATGCCAATCAACTTGCGTGGCTGTGCTTTTCATGCTTCTCTTTCACAGTGATGTATTGCATGTATTGTATTAGAAGGCCAGCTTGCATTTTTAATCTAAAGTTAACCCAGGTTGAGCATAAGTGATTTAGAATACTTGAATAAACACTCTCTTAAACTTTGGAGAAGTGCCTGTTCTTCCTCAAATCAAACCACTCCATGATAATAGAGGGTAAGCATTAAAGGCATGACTTATGATATCCCAGTTCTTTTTTTTTCTTTTTTTTTTTTTTTTAAATGTCCAGACTTCTTAATCAGTCTTTCAGTTCTAAAATGGGAGCTGCTTCTTTTTCTATGTGTATGTGCACCCATGCATATACACTCTCATATATGGGATGTGTGTGTATGTTTATATGTGTACATATGAATAGCCATAGAATATGTTCACATACTGCTTTTTTAGAATTAGTGGCATTGTTAAGTGCTTTACAGGAAATAGGAGAAGGATTTAAGTTTTCAGGCTGTGTTTTATTTCTATGCAGAAATAAGAATATCATTATTACAAATTCAAAAGGGAAAAATATCAGGAACCACTGTTATATTTAACATTGTTTCTTCAGCCCTGATCTTAATTTTCTGTCACAATTTTATTTTATTTAACCATCATGAATAATTGCTATTTTTAAGCACAGTCCTCTTCCTCTGCATTTTTTGTCAAATCACAAAACCTACAGTGGTGTCTAGTCTTCTGTATCGGTCTCTTTTTTTCTGTTTTGTTTTGGTTTTTTTTTAATGACAAAATTATCATTTGCTTTCTTAGCTTGTCTTAGAATCCAGAGTAATGTCACTTAGGCCTCAGGGGCTGTTGAGCAGCAGCAGCAGGTATGAGCTGAGGAAGTCAAGGTAGCATTAGCAGTCGTGCCTGGCTTTATAATAGTAGCTTCCTCCTCCTGGATTTGTCAGTTTTGATTTTGCAGTTCAGGCAGCAATGGCATGTGCTGTTTGCCTCCTGTCTGTTAGGCAAAATAAAGGGAATTATTTTCTCTTTCAGGTGACAAGACTGAAAAGAAAACCTCAACGGTCATATTCATGGCTTGATGTGCAGCTGCATTTTTTTTTTTTTTTTTTCCCTACAGCTGTGATGACCTTCCATTTTTAGGAATATTGGGGTTCCCTGGATAATTTAATACGGGGCTACTACTCCAATCTACTTTTGCTTTTCCAAAGTTGTACCCTCACTGAACTTTCCTGCTTCCTTTTCACTAGCTGTGAAGGAAAGAGAGAAGGAAAGAAAAGTGGGGAGGAAGCAAGAGGAATAAATCTAATTTCGAAATGGAGAGGAAAGTCGGTGCAGAAGAATGAGTGAAGGATATATATGGTCTTCTTGAAATCTTTGTTCCCACTACCTAATTCTCCTACCATAAAAAAGGAAGAGAAGGATAGAGTAATACTTATTTTCATCCTTTCTTGTGTATGCAGCCTACAGATGTGTGCCAAATACTTTGGATTGATTCTATGGTACTTTGAAGATGTGAACAGAGTTTACATGAGCTATAAAGAGTTTGGTGTGGGGTTTTTTTTCCAATACCCACAATGTTAATTAGTTACAAAACACTTGCTCCTTAGAATGCAAATTGTCATTTTAGTGCTGGGAATGTTTTCACGTTTGCCAGCTCACACATTGTGTGGTGACTCATCAACATGGATTATGTTAGTCATTTGATGCTTCAGCTAACAAATAGGAGAAAACATAGATTATTTTAACACTGGTTAAATGAACATGTGTAAGCTTCTCTGTAGAAAAGGTTTTAAAATGTTTTTATTTTCCTTTTGCAAAGACAGAGTTAAGACGTATCTTACGGCAATAGTGAGATCCTTAATTATGTGAGAGAAGTGCAAAAAATTTTAAGACCTCTTCAAAACTGATTCTATACTTGCACTATGATACATTCATTCTTTATGCCCTCTTTCTTTCTCAGAACTTCTTGCCATTATTGTTCAGATGTAATTTCAGAGAAGGATATAGGGCTTTCCCCTTTGTAGAGTGTGGCAAAAAAAACACTATAAAATTCCAGGATAACCTGGACAACACTATGCTTTAGGAAAGTTGAAAGGCATTTGAATCAAACCAGTGCCTGTAGTACTTTATTTTTTAATTGAAAAAAGTTGTATTTTGTTCTTCCCAGGGAAGACTAATT
This sequence comes from Corythornis vintsioides, assembly GCA_025447755.1. Classification (NCBI taxonomy): domain Eukaryota; kingdom Metazoa; phylum Chordata; class Aves; order Coraciiformes; family Alcedinidae; genus Corythornis; species Corythornis vintsioides. Next base: position 14,131 of record JAOEGS010023300.1, read on the forward strand.
TCAATAGTCCCCCTGCCTTTTGCTCCGAGAGGTGTTCGGAAGATGTAAAATACTATCATTGAATTTTAATCTAAAATGCATAATAATGCAAGTCCAGAGAATTCTGAAATTATGAAAACAAAACAAAATAAAATTTTCATATTATAATGACTGAAATTATAGTGTGGCCTTCTAACTGTAGGAATGAAATAAACCTACTTGATAAACTAATCCATCTCCATAACTACTCTGAATTATTGTATAGTAGAATTAATCTTCTGTGTTTCAAAATAGCTACAACTCACCTGGCTCTAATATAAAATCAGTACAGTAGATATCCAACAGGTACTGGAGTAGATATGCATTTGCATTTAGACAATATTGTAATTTTCTGAGCAACAAAGGGGGGTGTCCAAGGTGTGGGAAATATTGCAAAAGTATGCTTGTGAATTTCCAGAGATTTCGGTAAGGGTTATTCTTAAAACAATTGTGTTGACCTAAAAGGGTATGTCTAGAAAGCAAAATCTATACAGTTACAGCACATGCTATAAAAATGTAAATGCATCTTGAAGCATGCTTTATTCATGAATTTTTCAAACTACTGAGACCTTAAAGGAACAAAGCTAAACTAGTTCCCTGCTTAAAAAGCTAGAAGATAAAATATGTATTTAAAATAATAAATTATACATAAACGTGATTTATAATGTATTGGCTATAAATGTTTTATCACAGAAACAGGAAGAATGGGATATATGTAAATACAAAAAAGCAAAGTAAACACTTTCATAAGCTGAGTGCAGAGAAGAGAGTGAACTTGGATTTTTTTATTATTTTCTTTTTAATATAGATATAATCTTAGAGAAATGCTTATAAGATTGACTAATGAGAATGATAGAACCTAAAGTATTTTTTCCATTAGATTTTTTTTTCATCTTTGGTAGTAAACTGTTATTTTCTCTGGCATGCAGTAGTGGTGTTTATCCAATTCAGGAGCATACTGTAAGGCAGACCAACATTCCCATATTTGTTGTCTCCAGCTAGCCAAGAAGTCCTGATTTCATCCTATGACTTTTATAACATGTCACCTGAGTTACATGGCACAGGCCTGACAGAGCTGCATATTTAATAAAAAAAGGTTGTGAAGCCATAAAGGGAGAAACACTTCAGGCTTTCTGAACCAACCATACTAACTTGTGAGCAGGGCTCATGTGCAGCTTAGTGTCACTCAGTACTCAGTGTCTTCCCTCATTTTAAAGCATTGAAAATGTGGGCTATATGTAGATCTGTGTAAATGTATGTACATATGTATAGTTGTAATGTAGCAGGCTCATTCTGCATTACTTGTTAGCCATAAGAAATTGGCTAAAGTCATGACTCTGCTACAGATCTATTTCTCAGTAGCTATACAAGACAGATCTACTAAGCTCATTAAAAATGCTATCAACCATATTCCAAAAATATTCTGATTGCTCTGTGAAACCTTTGTAAGCTATGCAGCTGCCAAGGCCACAGAAAATGAAGGCAATAAATATATTTCTTCCACTTGGAAATTATACTGTCGAGCTCATGCTTGTTTAAGACTCAAAAAAAAAAAAAGACTACCAAGTTTTTTATTCTTCCCCACTATTCCAAAAACTTATTTTGAAGCATGTGGTGATCTTTTTGAGCTTAATTATATGAATTAATAAAAAATGCTTGATGTTCAGACTTAGAAGAAAACAAAAATAAATCCTGGTATTTTAATAATTTATATGTAGCATGTTTATGTGCATGTTTTAGATCAGAGATTAAATGTTTATCCTCCTGCACTGCAAACACCAAGGTGACCAATTTTAACAGAAGAGCATCATTAAGATTGGAAAAGATCATCAAGTCCAACCATCTACCTGACATGATAACCACTAAACCATGCCCCGACATGCCTCGTCTACCTGCGTTTTTTTAACATCTTGGGGATGGTGACTCCATTACCCCCCCGGGCAGTCTGTTCCAATCTTCAGAAATCTTTGATACACCCCTGAGAGCCTTAGCTTACACCCCTTCCTGAACAGAGCAAATATTAAGTAGGTTTTATATGGTGAGATAATGACTCTTCCTTGTTTCTGTTAACCCCATTCAAAAGGTCTTTTTCTCTTTTTCATTATTTTTAATTTTTTGTTTTTCTGTTGCTGATGTAGAGGGAGGTTGTTTAGTTCATTATATGCAGGACAGCTGATTAATACTAAACTATCAGTAAATCAATTAACATATTTTGTTCATTTCAATGCACAATGCAACAAAATCAGCAACACTTCACAATGTGAAGCTAGACCCTCAGTACCCTACTGTGTGTTTGTAATTTAGCCAGCTCTTCTGAGTGTCTAGTCTTCTTTTAACGGCTACTCCTTTCTCATTAGTGTTGCTAAACAATGCCTTTCTTTGAAGTGCTATTCAGATGCCTGTCTCAGACTGTATTTAATTTCATTATTTCTTTGAAAGGCTGTAATCTTGTTTCTCTTTATTCTGTTACAGCTGTAAATTTAAATTAATTTAGTTTCTTCATAGATTTATACAGCCAAAAATAGAATTTCATCACACCGAGACACTCTCTGTCAAATATTTGAGTATGGCAGCCATAAAAATTGATGAAATCTAGCTAATTCTGATCATCTGCCTGTTTTGTTTATGCTTGTAAATGGGAGTTGAGCTCTTTATAAAATTTGGTGATTGTAGCCAGGACTAGTAGTACTGCCACTTCAAATCATTTGTGTTTTAACTGTTAGGGATAAATCTCTTTGAACAGCCTGGTCCCTGAAGGAGTGTTGAGTACAAGAACTTAGATTCAGTGAAATGCTGTTTAAAGTATTGCTGTTTTCCACTAAAATGTAGTGCCATCAAGACAGAAGTTTCTCCAGAATCATTTAAACACATTTTCTTCAATTTATTATGTATTTTATTAAGGACTCCTTCCTGGTGGAAGGAGTCCAGGATGTTTGAAAGTTATCTTTCCTGTGAGGAAAGAAAGGTGGTGACTTTAAAAATCAATTAGTCCTCTTCAAGCCTAGGATTAATTCAGGAACTACGGAATCTTGACAGTGCAACAAATATCTTATAATTTCAATGGGAAAATGAGTGTGTCTCCTCTGCTGACGGTGTGTTCCTGGCTGGTGTTACCATCTTCCACTGTAGTAATAGTCTGGTTTCTTGGTTAAAAGGCCTTCAAATTGCTAACAGAAAAATAGAGAAGGAGATAGGTTTTTCTTTTTGGAATTCTCCTGGTTTGATAAGATGTAGATTACTGGGAAGTTAATATGTTCAGAATCCTATAAAGAAGTGCCAAACCTGGAAAGTCAAATGATCCTAACGAATGTTAGAAGCATGACACTTGTTCTTACATCTTTGAAGTATGCAGCAGGCTAGCTTTTTTTAGGATGTGGTCACAGTCACCTTTTTTCATACACTGTTTTCATTTAGTAGTCAGTCTTGTTCTACTTACTCCTGCATACAAAGTCTACATGAAGTACAGTCTTATTTTTAGTTTCAGTTGTTGTTTCCTTTCGCAGATTGTGTCAGAATTTCCTAAAGCAGGTATTCAAGCACAGAATTTGTGAATAAAAATTTTATATTAATTGACTTGCCCAGCATTGCATATACATTTATAAGAGCTTGGAACAGAATCCAGTATTGCAAGAGATGATTCAAATTATCTAACCATGCCACCAGCCTTTGTAATACAATGCTGCTGATAATATGACTTTCAGCTGTTGAAATGAATGATGTACAGGACATACAGAAAGCAACTTAATTTAGCTAAATATCTTTCAACATGTGCCTGAAAAATATATGTTTATGTGTGTATATACATATGCCTAAAAGCTGTATGAAAATGCCTTTTCAGAAACAGTAAGTCAGTAATGTCACTTCTGTCCTTGTTCTTCCTGATTTTGGATTCCTTTACATTGCAACTATTTCATTCTTTGTATGCTTTTGTACTTTATCTTTCTTTTAATTACGTTCTCTTTATATGTTTTTCCATACTTTATGTTGCTAATTCTCTGGGTCCTTTAAGCTACCATTTTCACAGATTGGTATCATTTAATGAAGCACATTTAGGACTAGATTTTTGCTGATAGTATCCTAATTGTCTACAACATTTCATGCAGACCTGTGATATTTGCAGAGTTTGATTCCTTATCATAACTTTAGCCTTTCATTTTCTGGGATAAATTTTCTGTCCTCCTGATTAATTATTTTCTCCAATATTTTCTGTTATTCCTGTCACATTGTTTTCCTTTTTATGGACTGAATAGCGAGGTTTCCTCAGTGAGAGGTTGTGGTATACTGAGAACTACATGAAAAAGACAAGACCTGACTGAAATAAGATTTGCTAACATTGGTGTTTAAAACAAAAGGGTCTTCTCTCTACGCCCCCTTTAAATTTTGTAAAGTGTCTTGAAAGCAGATTATTGATGTCTTTCTAAGGTTTTGAAATGCTTTGGGTTTATTTGTAGGTTTGGGTTTGGTTTATTGTTTGGTGTTTTTTTTCTTTTTTTCTTTTTTTTTTTTTTTTTCATTTAAATGTATAAAAATTTTAGATTTCTAGATTATCTTCTTTGTAAGCACCTCATCTTCCCAATCCCCAATCAGGAGATGCTTAACATGCCTCTGCCACTATTGTAATATTCTCGTAATTACAATGTAATATTCTAATATTCTCATGATTAAGTAGTTTAACCAAACTGTTATTTTCAGAATTACTAATGCAATTCTATATTTAGTTTACTCATAATTAAAGCTACTGTATAATATTACCCTCTTTAGAGTTGCCTGCAAGGCTCTGCCTGTAAAGCTAATCATTTGGACTAACTTGAAGTAAAAGACTAGCTTATGATCACAAATGTGCCCTGTAGGAAATGTGTTGCCTGTATTGGGGTATGTTAGAAATGGTAGTTTAAGAACATACAGTTAAATGTGCACCTATTAAGGCTCATTCTTGCCTCATTTATACTGGCATAAATCACACTGAAATAACTAGAAATGTGTTGTTTTTATGGCATTGTACTGAGAGCAGGCAAAGACTGTTTAAATTTATGTTAATTGACACTAATTGGCAGTAATGACTCAGAGAAGATAAAGTTTTTAATAAAGCATTAAATGATGCTTTGATCTGATGATCTGTCTATACTGACCAAAGGCATTTTCTTATTCTAAATATGCTATTGCCTTATTATTCATGTCCTAAAGCTAATTTCTAAACTAAAATCAGCTTGACAGTCTTGGATGACATGAAGTCCTAAGTCATCTTCATAGTTAAGCGTGGTTTTGTTCTCCCATGCGAAAATAACTCCCATGGTGGTGATCTACCTCTACAGTGTAAGGACTAATTCAACACAAAAGCTCCAGCAACATTTTCTTCCCAGTTCTGCAGCTGCTATCCTTTGCTCTTAAATCTAAGCATCTACTGAATATTCTTCTAGTCCATATTCCTTTCTTGAAATGAAAACCTGTGTTTGTCGGGTTACATGTGCACATTTGCAAGAACTTGCTTACCATTTCTCTGTCTTGGGAGCATTCTTATTGTGATAGCAATCTTTTCCTTAAAAGTTTCAAAGTCATGGTTTCATGGCCTTGCTTGTAGCACATAGTCTGCTGCTTTTTCTTGTTCACAGAATCACAGAATCATTTGGCTGGAAGAGACCTTTAAGATCATCAAGTCCAGCCATTAACCCTACACTGCCAGGGTCCC
>JAOEGS010023300.1:26145-50064 GCA_025447755.1 Corythornis vintsioides
CCACCCTCTCTGTAAAGAAATTTTTCCTGATATCTAACCTAAATTTCCCTTGGTGCAACTTGAAGCCATTCCCCCTCGTCCTGTCGTTTTTCATATAGTGTTCACTGCGCCCATATTCATATAATAGATATGTATATGAAATATAGTGACAAAATATATGTACAATACAAGTGTATATGTAGGTATTTAGTATCTTGAATTGCGTTGGGGGGTGAGGCAGGTGGAGGAGGGCTAAACGGGTGGCTTCTGTGAGAAGCTGCTGAAGGCTTTACCCATATCCAGTACTGCCAGTGCCAGCCAGATCCAAGATGGATCTGCTGATGACCAGGTCCAAGCCCATCAGTGACACTGGTAGTGTCTCTGTCATAGTATGTTTAAGGGAAAAAGACCCCATGCAACAGTAGTTGCTGCTAGAGGGAGGAATGAAATTATGAGAGACAACAAGGAGGGGGAGGAGGTGCTCCAGGCACCAGAGCAGATTCCCCTTCAGTCCGTGATGAAGACAGTGGTGATGTAGGCTGGCCCTTTGCAGCCCGTGGAGGTTAATGGTGGACCAGATGTCCATCTGCAGCCCTTAGAGGGTCCCATGCTGGAGTAAGTGGATATGCCCTGAGACACCAACAGGGAAGAGGTAGAGAACTCAGAAGTTAAATTGAGCCCAGGAAGAAGTGTGTTTGAGGTGGAGGGGTGGGCGTGTGTTTGTTAAGATTTGGTTATATTTCTCGTTGTCCTATTCAGATTTGACTGGAAATGTATTTATTTTCCCCAAAAATTTCCTTTACAAATTCCAGTTATATTGTGAGGCATGTTTACTTTTCTTTGCCTTTACTGTCTATAACCTAAGTTTCTAATTTTTGGTACGTATTATTAATTTACCCTGTTAAAAACCACACTGCTATCGCTGGAAGTCCTTCCACAGTATGGCATACATATAACCATCTTCCTAATTATTAAGGCGATTTAAAACTATTACTCTCACCAGTATCTGGTTAGACTAGATGTTTAGAGTACTGAATAGTGAGTGTTATGTGTGCCACGACTGCAGAAAACATTTATTTTCAATTTAAGTTTAAATTAGAACTATGGGTTTGCAAATGTAATATTTAAGTCTAATAATGGATTAAAACTTTGATTGCAATCTGCAGTACTTTAAACACCTAAATCCCTGCTCATGACCATTTATTAGGGACTTAGATGTACATGTACAAATTATACCCATTTCCTTCATAATTTTTAATAGGTCAGTCTCCCCAGTTGTAGCCAGTGCATGCAAACTAGTGCTTAACATAGTTGCTTAATGCCCTGAACATTTTTCATACTTAATTTATTGGGCTAGTAGTGATATTATTTAGATATGCAAACCTCTGGAGATGGCAGAAGGCAGGAAAAAGAAACTCCTCAGCTCTGACTACCTTTTTATTTTTCACTATTAATATGTTGGTGGGGTTTTTTTCACTTAAAAAGTTCTCAACTAGAAGCTTTTAGTCAACATACTTTGTCATTCACCTGTACATGCACTACTTTCAGGGATAAAACAGGTAAGTTCAACAGCATCAGATATTTGTTTAAACATTAAGTATAAATAGTAAACATTTTAACTGTTGATATTGTTGTTCCCTGCTAATTCTCTCTGTATATTCAGAGTTCATCCATTTTATTTTATATGTCAACAAATACTGTTATAGCACACATAGTGTTGATTGATGCTTTAGCAATTGCAGTTCTGTTTTTTCTTCTTTTTAAAAGAGTGGGCATGTAGTTTTAAAAAGAACCAACAACAAAAAAAACCCAAACCACAAAATCAACTCCCAAAACAAAACCCTGGCTGAACATCCAGAATCATAGTTGTTAATTATAGAAACCTATAGCAGAGCAGTTAAAATGCACCTGTGCCACACATGTGGCCTCGGTATGCTAAGTGGTTTTTTGAACAATTACAAATTTAATTCTTAACAAAACAACAGACATCTGGTCCACTCTGAACAAAGAAGAATAGAAAACTGACAGATTGAAGCAGACTGGCTAATCCATTGTGCTGCTTTTGGGGACAGTGTAAACCTGTTGCTTCTAGAGGAGTCAGATGTGATCTCTAGAGCATTATAGCAAATGAACAACTGCTCTACTCCCTGCTTTTTCTAGGACTTCTGTGAGAAAATTGTTCTTCTCAATTTCTCTAATTTCTTGGTATTTTTAACAAGGTGAACTATGCACTTAAGGAATGCTGACCATTTTCATAGAGATGGTTTATTTTCCAGAAGCATTCATTTTTGCAGGTGTGGTAGCTGTGATGATATGAACACCATACTTGAACAAACTTCAGTTTATGAGTTTGTTGTATACTCTGCAGACATTGGCTGTTCATTTTAGTCACAGTTTGATTGCTTTTGCTGCACATAGTTGTGCTTAAGCTACTTACAGTAATGAAAGATAGTGCAACCAAATGTCAATAGCTTTAAGTCATTGTGGAAGTAGTGCAATATTAGGGATAGTACTCTGGAGACCTTGACCATAGGCAGACCTGTTCAAATAGGGACATTAATCAGCTATTACATGATAAGACCAGTTTGAGAAAGAAAAGGGATTTCTTCATGCAAAATGATTTTTCTCCTCCTCAGAAATGTTGATGATAAGTTTGTTTAAAAATAACAGATAAAAACATGAAGGTTTTCAACATATGCCAGCTTCTCATATCTTTGGTAACTTCACTGATGCTAAAAAGAAGTAAATACAATTTATATATTAATTAACACAATATTTTCTTCCACATTTCTTAAACTCTTCTGTCCTCTTAGAAGTGGATAATTTCCTTCCTGCCTCCTTGCATCATCTGGTCTTTCATATGGATCAATATTTAGTAAAAAATCTCTCCTCAAGAAGTATTAGTAAAAAATACAGTAAAAAAAAAAGTTCTACTCCATCTTCAGTTTCTTCTAGTTTCAGTTTCTTAAATTAAAAATTTACCATTGGTAGAGTTTTGAAAAGTCTCAGGTGTTGATTTGCTGTGCTCACTCTGTGAAGACAAAAGATGAAAATATTTTTTTCTCATACAGAGAGACAGATTTGATTGACCATTTCCCATTTAATGGTATAAAGGAAATAAAAATAACAATGGGAAAGTGGAATATTTTTGCGTTCATTGATTAATGTTATTGAAAGATGTAGTAAGAAAAAAAATTAGGACATCACTCTGTAGTGTATGTACAATATAGTCTAAACAACAATGAATGGTACTAATTAATCAAGCTTAGACATTATTAATCTAATTTTCTCTAAATGGCAGAGTGAAATATACATGTATGTACACATGCCATTAAAATATGTGTATTATCAAAGTCTGCACAGATTTTACTCTTATTTTCAAAGTAACTAACAGCTTTAGCTGTAGCAGGCAATTTTGGGGACTTTATGTGGAAGTCCATGAAAAGGAGAAAATAAAATTATTTAATGAAAGGAGAAAATAAAATTATTTAATGAAATAAAAGTATTAATAAAGCCCTAGCAAATACAAACTACTAGTCTTGTCATACCACATGCATCCTCTGTCCTACACATTTCTCAACATAATGGAAAAAGACCAAAGGAATATAGAACAGGAGAGAAAAACAAAATTGAAAAACAGCCTGCAGCTGATGACAGAGGTAACTGGGGATGTCAGGAGTGTAGTTAATTTACCAGTGTCATTGAAGGAGGGAGTGAAAGCGAAACTTTAGTACAGAGGTAATGCTCAAAGAAAAGAAGTTTCCATTAATGGAGAGCTAAAAATCTAGCCTCAATCTCTGAAATTGCTCTTTAATAGAAATGCAGTTAAATATGCATGGAAGTTTCACTGAAATAATTTTCAGCCTCTCGTTCTGACATCTTTCCTCTCCCCATTCCCTGAGTAATTGGTGCTACAGCTCTGCTGCATGTTTTGAACTGAAGCCTCCTCAAGAGTCTGGTGACTTCTGCTTCCAAAAGCAAGGGCAAACTATAAAGAACATCCTCAGATCAAATGGAATTCTTCCCTACTGTATCCTTAGGTAATGGCTAGGGGCTTCAATGGTCCAATATTGAACCAATATGATAATCAAAAAACTAGATTATTATTATTATTCACTCTGAATATCTTTTTCTTGTCCTTGGGTCTCACACACTTGAAAAGAAATATTACTTGATCTTTTTGTTTGTTTGTTTTTCTCTCTATCCTTTTTTATATTGCTGACCTGCTGTCATCTGTTTGTATGAAGATCAGGTAACTGTTATCACTCATGTAATAGCACCATGGTTCTTTTCTCACACACCATTTACACTAGTGTAACTCAAGACTGTTTCTCCTTCCAGATTTTTGAGTGATCACAATAATTGCTGTGTCATTTACCCCATGTCTGCTCAGTTACATCTGAAAAGTAAAAGATGTATTTTCCTTGATGAATGCTACCTCTGTATTGTATTTGCTTCAAATCAGATTAATCATCTTGTAGCCTTGTTCTGTATTCAAGCTCATATTGTAAATGTGGTTAGAATTTATCTAACTGAAAAATAAGTTAATGATAGACCACTGAATTCTATCATATTTCCCTGAATGCTGAAATAATTTACTATTGCAAATATAGACCATAAATACAAATTCCTCTGCAATCATCAGTACTGGGTAGAAATTTATTCAGGGTATTCATCTTCATCTCTTCACTGGATGATTAATGCTCTCTAGTTTGGTATGTTGAAAGAATATAGAATGGCTGGGTTGGTTTAGTCATACAAGGTCTTTGCCTTTTTAATTTCTTCAACTTATTTCAAATTCCAGATCATTCTCATGATGCATGTCTTTTGTTTCTTCAGATATCATTCCTTGAACAAAGCTTCTGCACATTCACTCAATAAAGGTATAAAGCAGGGTCTAAAAGTCATTAAAGACTTCTGCAATTTTTGTTTGCCAAGCTCAGAAAAAAAAACCCTATTAAATGTACACTCAAACCACTCAGTATTTCTTACCTCTTCTTCCCTCTTTACCACCCCATGCTCAGATTCTATTGTATTTGTGAAAAAGCACAATGCTTTAAAAGCATTCCAGAGATGAATGTGCAAATATACAGCATGAACATTTGCATGTTGCTTCCTAGGACATGCTTTTATACCATCTTATAGAAATGAAGGTGGTCTGAGCCTTGAGAAATTAAATGCATTTTACGGTGCAAAATGGAGTTTTATGACCTTTAATAACTTCAAGAAAACAAAGCAATCTATGAGAGGTTAAAAAAAAATCTACTCAGCTAGATTTCTGAAAGTTGTGATTTGCAGCCTCAGAGCACATTCATGCCTGTCCTCATCAAAGATTTTTTTTTTGTTTGTTTGAAGGAAATTATAGTTGACGCTGTGAATCGTTTTTGCAAGAATAAAGCAGTCACTGTGGTGGATTCTCTGATGGGATCTTTGTCATACTCACAGATCTTGAAATCTGTGCAGGTATCTCTAGGTTCACAAAGAATGTATATTTATCTCACTAATGAGCTGTCAACACTTTTTGTTCCTGTGATAAATATTTGGGTGCTCGTCTTTGCAGCTTATCCCAAGGTAGAGCTTAACCAACAAATGTATTCTCAAGGTTCCATAGCAGATGAGTTGCTCACTGTTTCATACAGTAGTCATACCAATTATCAAGTGATTATTACCTGTTTTACATAGTTCTTTTTTGGATCATTAATATTTTGAGAAATGTTGGGTGAGACTAATATCTCTTTCCATTTGATACTGCTACAAAACTAGTCAATTACCATGTAATTCACTCATCAGAACTAATTTGCTATTATATCTCTGAGAGTCTGAGTTGCTAGTTACTGTTTTTCACTTACTAGTTGATTTCTACATAGCTCTAAGTTGTGCTGTGTGTGAATTATTTTGCTTATTACAAATTGCTTGTAGATGTGCGATACTGCAGTCAAATTATATATTTTAAGTCTAATTTGTATATTTTTTATTTTTTAAGATTAATGTATGTTTTCTTATAAATCAAATATATTAGTACATAAAGAAAAATATTAGAAAATTTCAAAATTGCCTCATAGATTATGCCTTACAAAATCCTGTCAATATTGTGGCTCCTCCCAGAGTTCTCTTCAGTACAGCTACTACTTGCTACTTATTATATATATAAAGTGCTATCATGGTTTGGACTAGAATGAGAAACTAATCTGGAAGACACTCCGAAGTCAGGATCTCGTCCATAGTGCTGAAAAAGCATACTCTAACAGGGAGCAATTTATAAGCAACCTTCTACCACAGAACTGCAGTAAATTTTGGAATTCAGGGGTAGTAGTAGCTCCTATAGATACTCTGAGTGTGATATATTGCAGCATAGGCATCTGCTTGGAAACACTTATTGGTGGGGTACAAACTAATTCTCTCAGAGACTCACCGTTTTGTGTCGCTTTACCATAAATTGCTTGTGACCCAAAGGGACATTTTGTTCTTGTAGGTTTTGCAGTGTCTATTGCCTACTAAGCCAGAATTTCAATTAGTATGAGATGCCATCTGCAGCAAGAAAGAACACCAGGTAAAATTTCTAAGTGCAAAGACTGATGGATTTTATTACCGTTTCTTATTACCCAAGAATAAAGTTTGGGGTTTTTTTGTTAAAACAAAGCCAACCAACCAAAAACCACAAAAAAAAAACAAAAGAAAAAAACTCCACACCCACACAAAACCAAACCCTGAACAACCAACCAACATCAAAATCCACAACTAACAAAAACCAACCCAACTTTGAATTAAAGATGTGGCAGAAAATTCCAAGAATCTGATTTAATTCTATAACAGATTCTTTTGTGAAACTGCGTATGTCACTTTATTCCTATGTTTCATATTTTGAATAAATGGATATACCTAATGAATTGAGACTTACATTCAGACATTTCCATTAGATGTAAAATCTAATTAAATATATTTTTATTATTTGCTTCATGATCACCAGTATGGTTAACCACTCTTTTTAGTGCTCTTCAGTCCAGATCCAATACAAATTAATTTTCTAAGTTGTGAAGATTTCTTAAGAAATGATGTGTTGTGATAAATTATTGAGAGAAAAGCAGAAAATACACATAGTTTTAAATATTATTTAGAGTTCTGTCTTTGGTGTTTTACAGCCATGTTACTAGAGAATTTTCACTTCACAGGAATGTGTTTTGTGTCATTGGCATTTTAATAAAAGGTGATTATCTAATGTAATAATTTTAATTTAAGCACTTTATCTTTAATGGTGGTCCTCTGATAAAAGCATAGCTTAAAAAATCACCACTTTAAAATAACAAAACAACTCCAAATTATTATGGAAGATAATTAAATTGGGACATTTAGGAATGCAACAATATGTATATCTCTTAAAACTTATAAAAGTTGGACCTATTTTGCAAATCACAAAGATTTCTGTTGACATCTGTAGGACAAAAAGTTAATTAAATTTGTCTTGAAAGATATGAGATTAGTATGCATTATGTAGGCCCTTTTTAGATTTGCTGATTAAATGTCCATTTTGTTAGAGTAAAAGATAAGCTTATATATGGTTGTAAACTGCAAATTAAATATAGACCAAATTAGATAATGTCATAATTGTGAATTACGTGGCCTTGAGGACACACATTAAATATTTCTGTTTGAAATGTACCCTACCTGTATTGTTGAGGCTTAGAAATTATATATCTCTATTTCAAGAGCAATGAAGTTCTATTAGTTATCTTTTGATTATGAAACAGGTCACCTTGCATTCTTAACTTGTTACTTTGCATCTATGGGGACTGAAACATTTTAAAGTATCATGAAGGCACTGGAAAAAAAGACAGTAGTTTAAATAAGAGCTTGAAAGATATCTGGAGAGGAAAAAAGGATCTGTTAGCCATAAAAAAAAAAAAAAAAGAAAAAAAAAAAGAAAAAAAGAGAATTACAATAGAGGAGCTTTCTAGTCTCCAACCATTGCAAATTTTCCTATGCACTCATATAAATCATTGAGAAAGGAAGAAAGAAAAACTACAACCAAAGAAAAATCCCCATTATATCACATGCACATCTTTTCTTTTTCCCTTTTTCAAAGTAGGCTTAGAAAGAACAAAGGTATTAGAACTGTTCAATGATATTATGCCAGGGAAGTACTGTACTTGGGGTTCCATTTTGTCACCTCAAAGAGGATTTAATTCAGCTGTCACAGAGTGCTTTTTAGTCTGTAGATGGACTACGAACAGGGAGAATTCTGTTTGTTCTTTAAAAATAGTCCAAAACATTCCAGTCTTTGTAAAAAATTCTTCAAGCTTAAATAGGAAATAAATTCAAAGTCAAATTCCCTATTAAGTTAACCATGATGCTTGTTTCTTACTCCTTAGAGAACAGTATATCACTGTTCTACTGAGGCTAAAAAAAGCTTAATATAAAAATGAGTGCTTACTTTACAGAAGTTTTTTGATTTTACCTGAAAGTCAAACAGGTCTTAAAGTTATACAAGGTCACTTATTATTCTAATTTAATGTTTTTACTGCTGCCATTATTTTTTGATCCAACTTAGGCTGAAGTTGGGCTGTGAAAGACAGGTAAAATAAGAACTGGATTAACCTGATTAATCTTACGTCTTTTTTAAAACAATGAGGTCATTATTTAAAATGGACATTTAACTGGATGTTTTTGTCTCAATTAATTGAAAACACTTGACACAAGATGTAGGACTGTTGGTCTTATAAAATAACTCTTTATTTTTTAAATCTCTTTTTTTTTTATCGTTAGCAAGTCAGGAGCTGTTTATGTTTCAGTCTATATATACATTTTGTACTCACATTGAATATTCTATAACAAAGCATATAAAGTGGGGTAAGGACTCAGCATCCACCTGTTTACTTACAGTCAAAAAATAAAATCTCACTCTTACTGATACAGTAATACTACCATTAATTGATGAGAGCTGTTCTCATAAATAAGTATAGCCCTGAAAAAAACCACATCTCTTTGGTTTATCTCCAGGCTAAATGTAATTCCCAGAAGAGAAATCTAGTTTGTATTTGACATGAGAGGGCTCAATTGGGACTCTTAAGAGGTCTGGATGAGTTGTGACCAATCCCGCTGAGAGATTAGGGGAGTCTTCACTTCTCAGCATCTTTCTCCTGTACTGATGGAACAACCTCTTCTGAAGGAAACACAGATGCCAACACGAGTTATGTGTGCCATCCTTACTTTGGCAGTGAAGAAATGATCCACTGCTGGCATGCAGTTTGAAGCCTGCTAAACAAGTAATCAGTTATCAGTTAGTGCTTTAGGATCTCATCTTTTCATAGCTCATAAATCAGAAAGAGCTGCCCTAGCAAGATCTGAATTTATAGATACGAATTGTAAAATCATGTAGTAATTTAAGACTGTCCTGATTTTGGCTGGGATAGACTTAATTTTCTTTCTAGTAGTTGGCACAGTGCTGTGTTTTGTATTTAGTGTAAGTATAATGTTGATAACACACTGATAGTTTAGTTGTTGCTAAACTTATTCTAATGCAAGGTTTTTCAGCTTCTTGTGCCCTGACAGTGAGAATGCTGGAGAGGCACAAGGAATTGGGAGGGTACACGGCCAGGGCCACTGACCCAAAGTGGCCAAGGGATTACTCCATACCATATGACATCATCCCCAGTACAGAAATGGGGGGGAGTTGGCCAGGAGGGACTGCTCAGAGACTGTGTGGGCATAGATGAATGAGTGCTGAGCAATTGTATTTTCTACCACTTGTCTTCTGGGGATTTATTTTATACTCTTTTTGTTATCTTCATTGTAATTACTATTATTGCTATTATTTATTATTATTCTATTTTATTCTGTTTCATTGTTAACCTGTTGCTGTCTCAAACCACGAGGTTTACTGGTTTTCTCTTTCTAATTCTCCTCCTTATCCTACCAGGAGTGTGGGAAGGAGAGAGCAATGCCTGCACACCAATGAGCACAGCATGGGGAGTGAACAAAAAGAGTTTAGACATCTGAGTGCAGCCTGGGGGTTCTGGTCTGGTGGCAATTACAGAGAGGTGATGGAATAGCTCACATATATGGCTATGTCATTCTTAAGAAAGACAGGCCAGCAAGGCCAGATGGTGGAGGTGCTCTTCATATGAGAGAATAACTAGATTGTATTAAGTCTGTCCAGGGGCAGATGAGGAGAGAGTTGAGAGTTTGTGGGTGTGAATTAAGGGAAGGCTGGCATGGGTGATACTGTTATGGGTGTCTATTACAGGCCACCTGATTAGGCCAAGGAAGTTGATGAGGCCTTCTACAGGAAGCTGATACCAGACTTGAAATTACAGGCCCTGGTTCTCATGGGGGATTTTAACTACCCAGATATTTTATGGAAGGCCCACTCAATCAGCCAGTCTTAAGTCAGACTTAATTCTGCTCTAGTAGGGGGCTTGGACTAGGTCTTTTGAGGTCCCTTCCAACCCCTAACAGTCTGTGATTTTCTATAATGCTGTGTACACTGTTATTGTTACTATTGATGATGACACCATAGGAGAGTAAGCTCACTCTAAAATCTTGCTTTTAATTTTTTCAACCATCAACTTGCCCCATTACCAAAAATTAATAATATGCAAGGAAGAGTCATAGCAACCTTTGGTACATTGCAGGTTTTGCTTGTTTTTTGAGCATTAAGTATTTTCCTTATTTGTTCTGTCTTGCTGTATTTTTTTAAAGAGTTTTTAAATTGAAAAACTGTCACACAAAATACAGTGAATTTCCTATACAGGAACTAGAAGCAGGCACTGAGACCATCAGTGGTGACAAGGTAGGTGTCCATGTGGTAAGCAGTAGTGCATTTATATCTTGGACTCAGTTGAATGAACATGCTAAACTAGATTCTTCACCACTGTAAATGGAATGCATTTTCCAATGATGCTGAAAGAAACCGTATCACCTGAGGACCCCACGTCAGAATTATCTGAAATCCTATAGGGGAAGAGAAAAAATATGTGACCCAGTCATTTCTTCATAATACAAAAAGAACTCTAATTTGAATTCTTACTAATGTTGGACATGGAAATATTAACATGCTTTCTGTTGTGTTTATATGCAGATTGAAAAAATAATGATTTATCTATCCTGTTAGGGGATACACACACACACGCACACACACATATATATATATTTAAAATATATATTAACATATTATTTCAAGTCTAGCTCTAATGTTAGGCTTCAAATAATTTTGGGATAAGATTTTTATGTAATTACATTCCAAGTTAATGCATTATTCCATTAAGTTTACACTGGCTTAACTGAGGAATCTAGACCTCAGTCTACTTATATTGATGTAAACCAGAAAAGCTCCTCTTACTTACACCTAATAAGAATGTGATTCTTAATCTTGTTGTAGAATTTGTTGAGGGGCTTTTTCCCTCCCAAAAGACAAAATTCTTGTTTGTGTGGAGGGGGATTTTAACCTCCTGGCTGAGTGATACATTTCTGTTTATCAGCCATCCCCTCAATGCATTCTGAAGAAAAAAAAAAAAAAAGAGAAATAAAAAAGTCCAATTTTAAATTCAATCAGTTCCCAGGTTGTTTGATGCAATGGTTTCCATTTCAACAGCTGCCTCTTTCTACTTCATCCACACGAAGGAACCAGCTTCCTCTGGAGATCTGAAAACGTACAGTTGGCAGCTAAAATTCAATTTAACTCTGGCCAGGTACAAGTTTATTGGCACTGGTCCCAGGTCTTGAGATTGACTTTTAACCCCCTCAGAGCTTTCCTTGTGTGCCTAATAGAGCTGTGTGCTGTGTGACAACTTCAGTGAAGTCCAACTGCTGCTTCGTGTTGCACTCTGCAACAAAATATTTTCAGCTCATAAACCACCACCTCTGCGTTTGAGTGGTATTTGTAAGTAGTCTTCACATTACTTATCCTCACAAAAAAAATGTTATATATACTGTTTAAATACCTATCAAGTGCATTCTGAAAGATGCATTGGAGAATATTCCTCACTTTCCTCTTGTATTCCTCTGTTTCATGATCCCTAATGTTCAACTTTAAAAATCTTTCCCTTACCTAGAAATAATGTGCATTACTTCCAGTTCACTCTGATAATTGCTTACATATCTGATAATTTGAAATAATTCATGGGAATGAAAGGTTAAATAGTTTATCCCTTAGCAGAGGAAAAGAGTAGAGGGATTCTTCTTGTCCTTAGTTTGTTTTTTAAACAGATATCTTTTGATAATTGTGGACACATGAAGTATTTAAAAAAAAATAAATCTCTTCCACAAGGTTCTTCCTCGTGTTAGAGCTAAGCTTCATTTTTCTCATGACATTCAGAAAAAGAAACAACTAATCAAAACAGATTATGAGAAAAACACTGATCTTCTAAAATTCAAACTGGAATATACCACAGGTCAAACAGAAATTTTATATCTTTATTCCCTTGTCTTTCATCCTGTGCAGAAGAGTCCAAAATAACCATATTATTTTGGCTCTGGATACTAGAAAGGAAGCAGTCAGCTAAAGGCATACATTAGCTTGACTGGTAAGCAGAGGGGTTGGTCTGTGCATCATGTGTGACAGTAATCTTCTAGATTAAAAGGAAAAAATTGACATACTGGAATTCTTGAATGCTAACACATGGTGTTTAGTTCATCCTTTCACAGTGAGCTAGCCACAGGTAATGGAAACAATTTAAAATCACAAAAGTATTTAAGCTGCCCAAACCTATCTCTGTTTAGAGAGCTACTCTCTACATCCTCCAGTATTCTGCAATGCAGAACAAGAAGGGAATAGAGCAACAGGAGAGTTACTACCAGTAATTATTTATCAAAGCCCTTTCTCTCATCCATGACCTACAGCTCCAGATCATTTGTTTGGTTTTTTTTCAAGAAAACAGAGGGCACAAATGTATAAATTATGTGTATCTGGGAATAAGTGAAAGAAGTTTTAAAGATTATTTTTTCACTATGAAACCAAGGTCAAAGATTGAGGTTTTGATTTTAAGACCAAGAATGATTGAGTAAATTTGGATAAAACACAAGCATCAAGAGTTTTTTACTGTAACCCACTTTTTCCATATTTTTTACTTATCCAAAATGGATTTCACTTTTTCTTTCTCAACTTTGCAAAATAATAATCTTTCTTAATACTGGCTAGCACTGAAGAAGAAATGAAAGTCTCTCTAGGGTAGTCTAGCATACTTGTTATGGGCTGGAGAGAACTAAATCTAAATATTTGGTCATCTCTGACTCATTTTCAGTGGGGCTGAGAGAGTTCAGTGTTAGAATGAATCTGTACTTGTGGGCTTTTGTTTAGATTAAACATCAATGTTTTCTGAAGTTTCAAAATCTTTCTTGAAACAAGTAAATGGGAGCAAAAATAATGCCTTATTTGCTTTTAATCAGGAGACATGAAAAGGAACAGGGACCAGATAGTTACACCATTAAGCTATTGGGAACTGGGAAGGTGCATTTTATTGACAGAGGAGCTCTGGTGTAGCTGAGAAAAAGCTCAGTGATCTAGCAGAACCAGGTGTTTCTGTTAAGAAAAAAAAGGGAGATGTAGGTAGAAGCTAAGTAAGCTTTAACTGTTTATTTAAGCAAATGCCCATCTCTTGCATTGCTTGAGGTTATTTGCTCATTGCTCAATATTCAGCAAAATCTTTGTGCAATTCTTCAATACAGTTTTTTCATTTTCACTTATGCTGTGATACAAAACAATTATACCGTTATTTTTTAACCTCAGAAATATTTTTTTCTCATCTTGGGCTTTTCCATGTCACAAGCATTTGCAAACCAACCCCAATTTCAGAAAATGGCAGTGATCAGCCAAGGTTGTGACTGATAAAAACTAGATTTAATTGAGTTCATTTGCTAAAGTTGTCCTTCATGATAATTGAGATATGGCACCTTGAGCACTGGGCCATATCTACTTCATCAATTTGGAAATGGAATACTGTTTGTACCACAATTGCTTTTAGATAATGTGTGCAATTGCCTATGAAGAACAGATAGATAATTCCTGCGAGTGACTCTTTGTACTTTCATTTAAATAAGTACTGTAAATAATCCTTAATGATTGTTTTCTTCAGCCATTCATCAATATTTTACTGTATTCAACAAAGTAAATACTGGTCCAGTAATTTCTACAGCTGTATGTCAGATAATTTTCACAGGTAAAACAATATTATAATAATGTTAAAGAGTATATTGATGTAGCTGGTCAGGAATTTATGTGTGTATGTTCTATTTACGATAAGGTAAGTTAGGTAAATCATCATTGTTGGGTTGTGAAAGGTGTGAGTAAGCATGTGAGTATGTGTTGCATTAATTTAATCGTAGACTATAGAGGATCTACAAGAGAAGGGATAAATTATTTAGCCAAAAGAGGAATTATATAAAGAGGAAAGTAGAAAGGCTTTGAAACCATATAGCACTCATCTATTGACAAAACAGACTGTGAGTTATGATGCACTTGATAGTTATCATAACAACCTGTCTTACTGGGGTACTAATGACAAACTTTCAATGACTGACTAATGTTGTTTGGAGATAGAACAGATGTTGCATGTTCTGGGTAGAAACATCACAGAAGAAAGGAGCACAAATGTTGCATGTTTCATGGGATGGATGGATGAAAAGCAAGTAGGTGGTTTCATTTCCAGAGATTGAGCTCAAAACAGAAACATGCAGGGAGAAAAGTGAAGAATCATTCCCCAGACAGAAGAATAGGGACAAGGGATAGAATTACCATTGCCCACTTTTAGCTGACCTATTTGCTAGACCTTGGTTCCCCTTATACATTTTTGTGAAGCTATATTGTTTTGCACAGTGAGTGCATGTGTGTGTTTGTTTTCAAAAGAGAAAGTGATTATATGTTGTATACCACATGTTATGTTGAGACTTCCTCTGGCAATTTTCTGCTTAGATAAAAATTACCAAATGTTTTAGTTACAGCAATTTCTAGTGGTGTTTATAATTTCATTGCTCACATATTCTTAACTACAGTGCTGTACAGTACAGCGTAGTGAAATTTATTCATAAAAGTTTTTGGCTCCAGTTTCCATGTGATTATCGTTGTCTTCAAAAGCAAAGACTTAAAATTGTTCTAAAACATCAGCAGTAAATATTGTACTATTGAACTCAAGTCACTGTGATTAAAGAGATTACCATCAGTGAGTAGAATAGTAATCTCTCTTAAACCTTGAGCTTCACCAAAAATAATGAGAAGACCTTGATCTCTTTTGCCTAATAATATAGCCTGCAGGAATAAAGAGAGAGAACTTTGTATGCTGAGAATGGGGAATAAAATGTATTATTTCTGACTGAAATTAATCTAGGGTTTTGAGTTGGATAGCTTTTTAAAATTTGGATATAGCTAAATGCAACACTGCCTGTGAAACTTATGGTCTCAACCTTACCTCCTGAAATGTTGTCTGGCAGTTTGCTTGAATTGCCTACGGAGTGAAAAAGCAGAAATATAATTTGCAAGAAAATACAGAAGTTGTAACACAGGCTTTCCTAGGCAGTGTCTTCCTGAATGTTTTTTAATTGTGCAAAACCTCACTTGAAATAACATTTTTGCTGCAATGGTTTTCCTGGGAATGATCTTTTTTTACTGAGGCTAAACTTATTTTGCACTCTAGTGAAGTTTAATGGCTTGCAGTTTTTCTTTGCTTACCATGTCTACAGGGTATTCTGCCTCATTGAATCCTGTGGAGGCTTACCAACCAGTATGTGCCCCTTCAGGTTACCTGCATGAATGTTTAAGGAAATATTCTGTGGAGATCCATCACATTGTTACTTTTAAAAAGATTATTTTGTAAATAACCTTATGGGCCCATGAGGAAGGAAGAAAAGCTTGTTCAATTATCATCCAGAATGCATTTTCACTAAGTGCCAGGGTGAAGGAAATGATTGTCAAGAACAGAAAAGCCACTTTTATTATAAACTACTCTCAGTAGCATTTAATAATATTATTTTTAGTGGGTTAAGCATTTATGCTTGCATTCTGAATTTGAGTACTTAAATTTTTGTGCAGTGCATCTTTAGACATATTGCTTTCCATTCCTAATGGTAATGCAAACTACAAATTCAGGGTTGGGACTTCTGTGTATTTGTCATTTTTCTCCTAAAACATTCTGTTCTGACAGTTCTGGTGCACAGTGATTCACAAAGTTTTCTTATCCAATTCTCAGCTATCTATAGATATAACACATTTAGTCTTCTCCATCATTCTTTGCTCAGTCCCATTGAAGCTGCTGTCACTGCAACATTTTACTTTCTTCTATCAAGGCAGGCATGAAACTTCCAGTGGAGCGAATGTGAATGTAAGGCAGCTGCATGGGTCAGTAGGCAGATGGAGGGGGGGAGGGTTTGGGAAAGCTAAACAGTTTGCATCCTTCTCTAAAAGACAGCAAACCACAGGGCAGGGATCTGCAATCTGATGATTTGACAGTGCAGTGCCCTTTTAGTTGTTTGACTGGATTTACAAGTTCTGTTTAGCTGACAGATATTTTGGCTAATACCCTTCTCTAGTTGTTTTCCTTTTCACTATCTGAATTTCTGTTTAAAAATTTAAGCAAGCGCTTGTTTTACAGCAAAATAAACAGATTTCTCCTACAGAGAGAAAACTCCATATTTTTATTTATTTTTTTTTTTCTGTGAATACCCCAATGAATACAAAATATTGACCTAAACAAATACAGTTTACTGAGAGTGCTAGTAAACAATCTTGGAAATAATTCAGAGGATGTAGCTTTATTTTGTGTGGAAACTGCTCTTCCAAGCTTACAGTGTACAGTCCAATACATATCTCTTTTGTTTGGGTTTTTTTTTCCCTTCTCTGTGTATTTTCTGCAATTAGTCATTCTCCTGACTAAAATTTAAATCAGCTTTTAAAGAAGTCAGATGAAATAAAGCCATAGCTAAGTAAGAAAATTGTGGAAATAAAAAGAAATGTGCACTAAGTGAAATTTTAGTGATTTAAATTTGAGTTTGTGAGATAACATCGTTTTAAATGTACTGCTTCTAAAACTGATGTGAAATTAACAGGTAGCTATTTTAACTGCTAGGATCAATGGTCCTGCAACAGAAATAGACAGTTGATTGTAATGTTAATGATGATAATCACAGGAAAGAAGAAGTAGTATTTCTGAGATTACAGGTTGACTGTTCACTGAATTATACTTTGAAATCCTGTGGAAAAAAAAATTCTATTTCACTCGACCAAGGTCTCCATTTGAAGGTTTTGAGAAGTAACTAGTAGTAGGGTGTGTATTACCAGAAGTGGCCAAGGTTGAAGCACTGAAATAATAGACTTTATTTATTGTTATTTATTTATTTTCTTTCTGGTGTATATATCAGGTATCTGAAGCTATCTGGAGAAGTGTGACTATGAATATCTGAAGCTCCAAAACACTGAACAGCAGGAAGTGTGTAGGATGAACCACAGATGGCTAAGTTGAAACCAAGTAAGGAACATGTTAGACTGGCTGCCAGAAGAAGAAAAACAAAACAGCAATTTTATTATATTTTGGGTGTCCTATATACAGAGTCAGACATCAAAAGGTCTTACCAGGGAGGACTGCATTAGCAGACAAGTGAGGTTTTTCAAGTTCACCTCCTTATTGTCCTTCCTTACTGTGCATTGGTTTTCATCATGGAGCAACCTCATGGCGTGTGAATGAGAATCCATTTGGGTTAACTAAACCAGAAACCATGCTCCAGGAATATGCCTATTTGCTCCAATCAGAATGTTCAGTAGGCTTCAAACTATAGGTAATTTGAAGTAAATCTCCCCTACGCATGTCATGAATGTATTTCATGCTCTTTTGTTTTTTCCTCAACAGTCCCTTTCTTATTTGGTCAGACATTATTCTTGAGCATCGTATCTCTGTAGATACAATGAAGGACAAGAGATACAAAGAAGAACAAGTTGACTTAGCCTTTCTGTGATTATATGAAGCATTGTCTGAATTCATGTAAAGCTTAGTGCAATAGAGAGTTTTCAAAGATTTAGGCTTTTGACAAGTCTTACTCTGGTTAAAGATGAGAGACTGAGAGGATTTGATTGCCAAAACTTTCTAGGTATCCTTGTTTTTTCTCTGCTGCTGAATTTTAATAGTCCTTAAGGTAAAGTTAACCAAAATACTGATGAAATGTGCTGAATAGGCACAGTGTAAAACATTGCTTTTACTAGACCTATCCAGTGTATAATCCCAAATTCTCAGCAGTGAAACTATACACAACAGAAGCCTCTAATAATGAATGCCCCAAATCTCCCCAGCCATGCTGCTGCCCTGCGAACTCCAAAGCAACTGCATGTGCATTTTCAAAAGCTGAGCACACAGTGGTGTGCACAGGGAAGGGGATGGAACTGTGCACTGGGAGCTACTTGAGTTGCTCAGCTTCAAGACCACCTACAATGGCATTTGAACAACAGCTACTGATCACTTTTCAGAGCAGCAGCTGTAGGCACTGCAGTTTCATAAGTACATTTCAGGTGTGTGTGTGTGTACTGCTGCACAGGAAAGTTATTTCACTGGTTAATAAATGAATTGATAAGCCAAGGTGAATCTGTATGTGGAATACTATATATGTTACTATTCATAGGAAGCCAGACAGCAGTATGGATGATCAAGGCTGAAGTAAGCTGTAAACATCAAATTGTGTGTGTGTACATCTAGATTTCAATCACAAGAGAATAATACTGGCATCTGGTAGTCGTTTGGGCCCTTGGAACAGGAGAGAGTTAGCAAAGTTATTAAGCCTGATTAGTGGAACACAGGGCACATACTGATGCCCCTAACTAAAAATAACCCTTTTGCATTTTTATAATATATTCTTTACCAGTCATAAAAGGACCTGAATGCAGGCACACAATGACTAACAAAAGTTTCAGTTTTGTCAAAATGGCTTAGTGATAACAGTATTTATTACCTGTGTCCATTTTTTTTTTCCTGTACCTGTAATCCCTGCCTATCCATAACTATCTGTAATCTATTCATATGTTTTAGGTTTTTTTTAAATAGCATACTGAAAAAAGTTCACATTCAACTGTGAATGTATGATAAAACTGATTTAAAGCAGTGAAATTCACTGTACTTTTTAGAGGAGCTGTCTGATAAAATGACAGATTAACATTGAAATCGAAATCAAAACCTAATTACTAGACCTTCATTTTCCATTAAATATATGCTATTGGTGGCAGATATGCCATTTAGAAAATAAGTCAAGGACAAACGGAGTCTTTTCTCTGTATAATTACTGTTCTGCATATCAGTTCTTGCACAGAGTTGGTCACAAGAAAGCCTCCGAGTAATGAAACTGTCTTCCTCCATCATACAGCAGCTCTAAGCACAATGTATTCAAAGTGCATATACTTTGAAGGTCTCTGGGCAATGATATTGTTAAGGGTGTAGGAACTAAATGCCTTAACCTGTCATATTCCTCTGTTGTGTGCAGCAGCATTTGAGACAAATAAGAATTGCACCAAAGTAGGTCTAGTGAAAGAAACCTGTGCAGTGTGTGTCTGCTAAAAACATTCAGTTATTAATATGCCTCTGAGTGCAAGTGCTCATCATATCCATTATAAAATGTAAATACAGAATAGAAATAGTTTGGTAATACACTTCACTTTTTTTCCATAAGAAATTAATGATTTCTGGTCCCTTGATTGTGATATATTTAATATAATGTACTATTGCACACAGATAGTACAGCAGAGTTTCAACTATTCATAAATTAAAATTATGTCTAAATTATCCCAGCTAACATATTTTTAAGAATACAGTAGTATCTAATTAGGTACATTTGTTAGGTAATAGTTTGTATTAATTACTTGATTTAGCTGTTCAGTTTTCCATCAGAAAAGTTAGCATAGGTGTGGGCAACGTTGTAAATTCACTTAAGTACTTAATAATTTATATGTTGTTAATTATTTTGACTCATGCTGGCACATGTTACAGTAACACATAAGTAAACCATCTGCTTGGTATAAAGAAAGAACAAACCTCAAACTGCATTAATTAAAAAGATTATGATTATCATAGCTTAGAGTCTTTATCTGTGTGCTCATGCTCAGTTTCAGCAAGGACCAGTCTTTGTATGTGTTCCTGCTCAAGACTTCTTGAATGCAATGGCATTCAACTATTACTATGAAAAGTTACAGGACTAGAAGATATTAATTGCACACACAAAATGGTGAAGGGGAAGAAAATAGCTAGTGATTTGATTTTGGTTTATAGATTGTTCTAGCCTGTTAGTGGAGTGGCCTAGGTATTAACATAACTAATGCAGTAAGCTTTGAATTAACTACCAGTACTGACAAGTACATGTGTTCTGAGTTTGACAGGGTCAATGAGATTTTATGTGCTCTGCAAATGATGTTTTCTGGTTGCTAATTGTGGGCATGGTCATGTTTAGCTGGTGGACCCTCATACTCCAAGCAATCTGTGTCATCTAATTTCTCATGGGCAATAGAAACATTCTTCTTCGCACCGGAGCTTTTTCTTACTGTCTTTAACAAAATTGTCAAAAGAGGACTGGTGACAATCCATCTTTGGATCTGAGTGGGAGTGTAAATCCTTCTGCAGAAAGTTTCTTCCTCACAGAGAACAAAAAGAATGATGGGGTGCTAAAGGGGTGTGGTTGTGTAGGGGTGCAGGTGTCAATGCGACCACAGGGTCTGGAAGCAAATTTCTAGGATTTACTTTCTTCCCCATGAGACATCAGAGATGAACTTGTCGTTCAGCTCCACTTAAAGTCAATAGGAATATTTGCATTCAGTAGAGAGGTCAGAGAAGCCATTAATCTTCTATTCTGCAGAGAACACTTGTTTAGTGAGACAAGCAGGTGCTTATACTGACAAACAGAAGATTCGTTTTGGTACCAAAAGCAGAAACCAAGCAAGCCAACCCTAAGCTACATCTACAAGTGGAAAGAGACATGTTCTTTCATGCCTTGTAAAAAAAATTAAATTTATATAATTGTTTCTTGATAAATCAAGTGGTTAAACCTAAGAAATTGGAAACATGTACATTTATTGGTACCATGTCAGATCTTTAATGACTCAAACTACACTTTCAAATATGGCTCATTAACTGCCATTCATAAATAAGACTTTTGCGAGCTGTTCTATATAGTTATTTATAATTATAGAGTTGTGTCTATTATTTGAATACTTAGACCTCCTTAGGTCTTAGGCTATGTTAGAGGTGAGGCAGGTGGTTAGAAAGCTATCATAATGAATTTATTCATACAGGACAATGGCCCAGTGTTATGGAAAGCTTTGATAATGTGGGATTCCAAATTATAGACTAGGAGTCTAGTACTTTAATGGCACAATCTGTAAATAAATAGTGTTAAGAGGTTTGTTTTTTTTTTTTTTCATTAGAACAAGTCTATAACAGTCATGTAATCCTGAAATTTAAAGTTTCAGGTTGCCATATGTCTATTTATGGGAGCTAGGCAAAATTCAGAGGCTTCAAGCAGTACATCCTGGGGGCAAATCAACACTCTTCTCACTTTTATTATCACCTATCTAGTTTTGAAACAGGCTTACTATTTTGTATTTGATAGGTATTTTCAGTTCCACATATGAAGCAACACTTTGCTAAGGGAATTTAGGTGCAGTTTGTGTTTCAGTAATGGGATGACCCTGTTGTTTTCTCTTGACAACATGCTAGATGATTTCTATTTAGACAGTCAGACATTTCCTGTAGCTAAATAATGTGCATGTATATGTAATGTGTGTGAATGCAGTTTGTGACTTGAATATATTCAGGTCATCTTTCCTTTGCAAATGAAAAGAAGAAATAACACACAAGCAGTTCTTTTCCTGACAGATCTTGAGCATTTATGTCTTCTTTTTCCTACACAGAGAGATGAAGCCTCTCTCTTTGGTGCAGGCCCTTATCAGTGTAGACACTCTCCTGATAAGTGCTGACATAGAAAACCATGTTACTACTGTTGCTTCAAGTTACCCATCTCCAAGCCTCAAACAGAGTGTATCCTTTCTTTCTCCTCCATTGTGATTTTTTTTGCAGGCCTTATTTATGATACAACTAGCTACATTTAAATATATTAGTTGAACACTCAGCATATGTTCTATTTTATTTCCATAAAAGCGTCTAGTTCATGTTGAAATGCTTGTTAAGATAAAATCTGTAGTTTTAAAGTACATTAAACAATTAGAGCAAAACTGTGTTGTCTTGACTAATACTCAAATGAAAACTAAAACTGCCTTATTTTCACTGGAATTCTACCACAGTATAATTGAATGTAGGGTGGGTATTTTCTCCTCATTTAGCAGAGGCATAATTTGTAAGGTGATAAGTGGGGTGTTCCCTCATGTTACTCTGGTTTGAAGCAGCTAGTTCCAATCGTACCTTTCTAGGACCAATATGCTGGTTGGTGGAGCTGAATTGGTGCTTTTAGGCAGAAGAAATTATTTGGATATGTTCACTATCTTTTACAATGACACTAAGTATCTTAATTTAATTGGAATGCATTAAAAAGGAGGATTTTATTTACAGTACAGAGTTTGTCTGTTGCAGATTATAGCAACATCACTGTTGTGCTTGATAAATTGTCTGCTAACATTCAGAATAAACTCACTTAAAATCTGCCTCAATCACAAAGCAAAACAACCCTGTACTGTGGATTTCAACACTGATGAAAAACTCCTGAAACAAAAATCTTTATTTTTTTTATCTTCCAAGAAAATATATATTTAGCAAAGGAAAAATAATAAATAGAAAAGAATCCTGTAATAAAAATAAACCAATATTTAAAAAAAGCTTTAAACACCTACTCAGAACAGAAATATTTCTTTCCAGGTTAGATGGTGTGATCTGCTGTTCTTGTTTGCTCTTGAGCTAGTTGCAGTAAAACTGTCACTCATAGCAGTCCTTTATTATTCATACAAAATCAGGAAGGAAATCATTAAATTCTGGTACCATCTCAATAGGCATTTCTATTGCCTAGTTATAGATGGCATTTTTTCAGTATATTTAGAAAAAAAGCACCTTC
The DNA here is from genome assembly GCA_025447755.1 of Corythornis vintsioides. Lineage (NCBI taxonomy): Eukaryota > Metazoa > Chordata > Aves > Coraciiformes > Alcedinidae > Corythornis > Corythornis vintsioides. The sequence continues at coordinate 49,132 of JAOEGS010023300.1, forward strand.
TTGGGTGTTTGAATTATTATTTAAAATACTATTTAACTACATGTTTTGAAAGAAAATGTATCTAACTTTTTAATTTTCTCAGTCTAATTTCCTCCCATTCTACTCATCTTTCATTTTAGAAATCAGTTTATTTAAGTTGCCTAAATAAATTAACTCAAGTTCAGCTAAGTTGTGGAGAACTAGCAGAATTGTGTGCATGTGTGTGTGCACAAATTCCATGTTCTTTAAAGCATTTCTTGAAAATTTTCAGAGCTGTTAATTCTTGTGTAAGTTTCAGACAAATACTTAACATTTCAGGGTTTTTTTGGTGGTGTTTTGTTGTTTTGTTTTTAATTCAGTCTTGATATAGGACCAGAGTCATCATAAAATATCATAGCATCAATATGTGGTTTTGTTCAGGTAACTCCAGTTTAGAATATAAATGAAAATTTCTGTGTCTGGCAGCTAAAACTAAACAAACCATATAAGAAAAGAGTTAGTTCACTGAATTTTCCACAAAATCTGAAAATAATAAAAGTATGCCCAGGGAGATACTTTTTTCTTTTTTTCTTTTTTTTCTTTTTTTTTTTTTTAATTTCTTGTCTCAGGTGTTTCAATTTATTACAAGTCATTATTTCAGTTTTTTCTTTCTTTTGTAGGTTTGTGCTCTAAGACACAGAGCATTTACTATTTCCTAGGAAACAGATTTTTGGTGGGTAAGAAATAATCTGACTTTTTCCATACTGAACATTTCCTTTTCTTCCTGGCTTTTATTGAGTGTCTCTTTTCTTATTCTGAAGATTAGTGTAGAATTTTGTCTTTCTGTTACTGGGTTTTGTATATGTGACTCAGTCTGTTTTCTGTAGTTGACCAAGCCAGACATCTTTCAATGTGAAATAAAAACCAATATGAAAGTCTTACTTGATATGCATGTATCAGAATTTTATTTTTTTT